>JANHGB010024833.1:0-36261 GCA_026283785.1 Coracopsis vasa | reverse complement strand
AGGAAAGGAAAGGAAAGGAAAGGAAAGGAAAGGAAAGGAAAGGAAAGGAAAGGAAAGGAAAGGAAAGGAAAGGACAGCATGAAAAACTAGGTTATGGCAGTGTGTTAAAAACCTCGCAAAGAAAAGACAGCATTTGTATGAGGCAGAGTGGACACCTTCCTTTCTCCAGCAAGATAAATATTCTTCCATCTGAAGGAGTCGTTCTTCTACAGTGTGAGGCTCTTGGCAGTGCAGCTCATTTCACAGGCACACAGGGTGAACATTTCTAGCCGCTGTTTTAGGTTATTCCTCAAAGACCCACCACCTCAGTAAGAGACAAGCAACAAGAGACAAGCCATCTACTGTAACACTTACCAAAGGAGGTGGTGTTGGCTGGACTGTGTAGGGAGGAGGTGGCGTGTCTGTTATTTCTGGATCATCATGTTCACTTTCACTGTAGCATTCTGAAGCAAACATGGAAAATGAGCAAAAACGAAGTGTTAGACCAGCGCTCATGTATTCCTCACAGAGCTGTGGCAACCAAAGATGACAAATAGCATGTTCTGGGCTGCAGACCACACTGTAACAAGTCAATGTCTCCTACAGTGAAAATTAACTCACTTGTGGTAATGTTACACTACTTCAAGGCAATTTTTTTTCCCTTTTTAAGTAAAAAAAACCAAAAAAAGGGCTAATTTGCTATGGATGGAAACATTTGGTGATGCAGCTCTAGATAGCTTCACAAATAGGTCTGGGGTAGGGTTTCTTTATACTGCCTTAGCAGCCTTTAAAAGAGAGGCTGCATCATGTATAGTATGAGTTAGGGAGACCTGTTGAAAGTAGCAGATGCTGTCTCTTAATCTCTAACCAGTAAGTTTTCCTGGAGGTAGCAACAGGCGTTGGTGTTTTGACTGCAATTTTGGAGAAAACAGATTGCTTGCATGGTGCTTTGGAAACCATAGAGCAGCCCCATGAGAGCTGTCTGTCACCACATGGCAACTCAAATAGGCACACTGTGCAGCATGGCAGTACACGTGCAGAGCTAGTACTAAAATTAAACACAGAACTCTAGGACTATACACCCTACTCATTTTTAATTTTTTTAATATGAAGCAGTCTAGTAGAGCCTGGCTGTCTTTTCACACGTGGCAGAGAAGCAGTTGTGTTGTTATTTCTGTCAACTACCTGTGTAGCATTTTCTCAGATGCTTTTATAAAGTAGATTAAATGAACTAATAATCATTGATAAAATAAGACACAGAAAAAAGAAAGTGGTGAACCACTGCTTCCTATTCCCAAGTCCTGGCTGTAACCACTGGGTAAGATCACTTTCCTCTGCTAAATTTCCTGGCATGCATCAGCCGTTCACATCCAACCTTTACAGGAGCAAGTGCTTGCATCGTGCTCTGCACCATATGTGGAGGGTGACAGCTCTCACCCCCACCCAACTGAGCTGGGGACATGAAAGGTTAAAATATACAATCAGAGCCTAATGAGGACAACATGAGCGAGTGACAAATGTCACAAGAGCAGAGGCTGTCCCTGCGGTCTCCTCATCAGCCAGCACCCTGCACTGCCTTTCCCGCCGCCAGCAACACACAGCAGCTTGTGCTGTCCAAGAGCAGCTGGGTCTCTCTGGTAGAAGCAACCCTCCAGCTCTGTCCCAGGTGGGCAAGGGTAGTTTGTGTTCAGGGAGTACTTTGTATGAGCTGAGCTTCATGGGTTCACACCACTAGGAAGCAGTGTGTTGGCAACAGTCTCTGAGAAATCACCTGTGATTATGCCATCTTTTCATTATAGTGATACCTGCATGCTTTCTTTTTTGTCACTTTTATGTCATTTGGGGTCTTTCATAAGCACAGCGTGATGGGAACAAAGTTTTTAGAGAGGAGAATTTTACACATGCAAGAGAAATTTCTAAGCAGTTAACAAAGTGAAACAAAGAGATTTATACCTTTTTTATCCCATACTGTTTGCAGAACTATAGAGTTTTTAATGGCATAACTACTACTCTGTTTACTGGAAAAATGTCCTGGCACATCTTAGCATAAATGACTGAGACTGGCTGCAATAAGGCCTATATCAAATTCTAAGGTTCTCTTAATGCCTTCTTGAATAACTCTTAGTAAAGAGCTTATTGTTTCTACAGCTCCCCTTTTAGGCACACTGAAGAACTGAAAAGAAATATCAACAGCTGTTTCTGATACTCTAAATAGGCAAATGGGGTTGAGGGGGGGGGGTTAAAATGTACAGAAAGTACATGAATACACAAGAAGTGCCATAACAAAAGCCAAGACTCCCCTGAAGAGTTATGGTGTGTGATACGGAGGGGAGAACCAGGTCAGCAGAAACAGAAGTGAATGTGGGTAATGACAGCATTTTTCTGAAATACAGCAATGCCTCTGCAGGGGCAGATCCACCCAGGCTTGTCAGTGGGGTGCTGAGCCCACACTTGAGGCAGCTGCTGGAGCACCTGTGGCAAAACATACGTGGAAAGACAAGGAGGTGTTAGACACCAGAATGAGAGTGCCTTTTTCTGAAGGGGAAATGAGCCACTGGTTTAAAAGCTGAAGAATTCGTGGCCATGTTATGTTTATTGCAGGTCAATTAGATAACCTGCTGCTGAGTGGATTATTTTGTATCTTTCTGTCTCTTTTTTTTTTTTTTTCATTAAGATTAGTGGGCTGATTCATTTTTAAATATTTTCTAACTCTTGATTCAGCCACCACAACCAATGCTACATTTTTTTGAGGCTTTAAAAAAAAAATATTTTCATGTACAGAATTTTGACCATCCTCATCTTCCAACAAACTTGTGAAGACATAGACAACATATTTGAACACTTCCTTCCTGAGTAAAATTGCCATGCAGCTCTTGCTACATAGCCTAATACTCATTATAAACCTTTATCCTAATTAACGCAGACTGGTTTGATACAAAACTGGGTTCAAAGAGGACACAGCATTTGTAGGAATTTAGGGATATGGGAATTAGCAAGTTTCCTGACAAGAAATAAAGAGGAACCATGAACCGAAAACAAAGGAATTGATGAGACCTGCTGAATCTCCAGAAATCAGTGATATTATGTTTACCAGCCCCAAAGCTGCTTTTAATGGCAGAGTATAAATGGAGCCAGAATATAAACAGAGCTAGATCATACTAACCAACAATGGAATTACATGTCCAAAGCCTGGACATAAATCATTACAATATTGTGGGGAATGTCAGAAGGGATGCAGTGATGCTTAGACAAAACAGGCTGTATCACCCATGTGTTCATATCACTACGAACACCAGTTACTTCATAATGACAGCTCCTTCATAACCTGAGCAGTTATAAATGAGGCACTGACTACCAGTACTCTAAAATTGGAGAGTCAAAAGCCCATATAATGATACGTATTCCTCAGGTCAGAGTCCATCCCTGGTTTGCTAACTACACTAGCTAGACTAGCTACAGCACTTCATATTCTAAACTAGCTCCTAGCATATGTGTCCTCACCAGCAGCTTTTTCAAGCACTCTGACAGGTGACTTGCTTTGTCCTCTGCCCAGATTTCTGATTCAGGTGCTGATGTCCTCCCACCAAAAACTTCTATTAGGTCAGTGTGCAAATTAAGACAACAAATAAATTGCTAGGGAACCTTTAAAATTGGTCATTCCACAATGAGCTCTTGGGCTTGGCTTTGAAACAAACTGTAGGCTTCAGCACTCTACTACCACCACACATTCCCCCCTCTCTCACCCCCTCCAACATTGCTGTTGAAACCTCCATGAACAGAGGAGACACTAGAAATGGGTCTACATTGCACAAGGTGTTCCCCAGTTAGTGAGCTCCCAGGCCTCAGCACAACTTCTGTAATATACCAGCTTAAAGCACAGAGTAGCGCAGCTGTTTCTCTTTGTACTGAGTAGGTTTATAGCAAGCCAGCAACTCGTCAGAAAGTAGTTATCTTTCACAAGATCACTGAGTGTCTCTCAGTGGCACTGTTTCTCACCACTGTTTCTTTTTCTGCGATTACTTTGTGCTGTGTCAGTGTCATTTCTCTGAACTCAGTTGGCAGACAGACCCAAGCTGACAATTTAAAAGAAAGAAAAGGGCTGACAAAAATTTGGCCAAGCAAAAACTGGGAACATGATGTAGTTACACACTGAAACTGCTGTTAGGAGCATACCTTCCTCATTCTTCCCGTTGGGTGCCTGAGGGTCTACAGCCATCCCCAGCTTACTTAGCCACCTGTGTTTGAAACAAAGGGAATATAGAGTTAGGGATACTCACATGCTGTTCGGACAAAGTTTTGTCGCTTTCAGATGTGTTCTACATCACCACATCTGTTTTCATTAACCTGAAGACTGTAGTGAGCAGGACTAGTTGACTGGGACATCATCTTTCCCTGATCCTGAAAAAATCACTACTGATGACCAGGGAGTTGCATTCGTGGAAGCTAAAGGAAAAGTATGTGTGCTGCAACAGAGCTTCAGTGGCTTAGTCTTGCTTTTGAGGGGTCAGCTTTCACCAGAGTGAAGCAAAATGCATTGGAGCCACAGAAGATCATGTCAGCTGCCTTGGCCGAAGCCATCACAGCACATTCTAAAAATCTAAGCCATTTAAAACCAGACTTTTTGACCACTCTATACTGCTTCCTTCAACTCCGTATGTACTCCTGGTTTTACTAAGTCTCACTTCCTGTGTTTCTTTAAGCTATTAATATTTTTTTTTCCATTTCCTTTCCTAGGTGGCTGCATTCTTCTAGTGCTAGAAACAATCCCTAGATATACTTTTTGTGTATTGTTTCATTCAGATCTATCCAGGTTTTAAGAACTTAACAACTGAAAAAGCTCAAGCCTTTCAGGTTAAAACTCAAGGCCTAAATAGGAAAGTATGAAAGACAGGAATTAAAATTCGTAACTCTGAAAAAAATTGTATCTGATTTTGATTCTACTGAAGCAATGGGAAATTTGCTAGTAAGATCATTGTCAAAGTAACTGGATTCTTAGACTGCAGTATGAACAGTAGAGCCACATAACAATTCAAGAAAACGAAGTGACATTTCTGCAAGAGCTGACTACTGACTTTCTTCTAACAGCAAATAGAATGATTATTTTTAATAAAAAAATTGTAACAGAAAAAAGGTTTGCTAAAATCAAGACTTCATTAACCAAAAGGTCAGACGGATTTCTAGTAACCACGTGCAATTGGCCAGGTAAACGCATGTGGCTAGCCAGCACACGTTTACTGTTCATGTGTGCATGACATTAGCAAATACACGCTAAATTAATGAAGCAAATGACTGTATTAATAAATCCACTATTGATTTAATATATATGCATGAAGAGTTACAAAAGGTCATGATCCATCAAGCATTTATGCGCACCAGTAACTCGACACACATGAATGCCCCAGTGAGTTCAGTGGAACCACTCACATGCATATGTATTTGCAGGACTGGAGCCAAGTGAACAGATGTCTTTTAGCCTGCTTTGACATATGCGTGAGTATGTGTGTACTTTATGTATTAAATGCATGTATTTTATACTTTGCCAAGGAAAACATTATCAGTTACAACAGTGAAGAATTAGTGTAGTGTAGCGTAAGCTGCTCTAATGCTAGGCTATCTAGCTTTAAGCCAAATTGATAGTTACTCGTGAAGTGGAGTTTGAAGAAAATCAGTCTGGGGACATAAGAGCTAGGACACCTGCATAGAATTCAATCACTCACTCACATAAGACTAAACATTTCAAAAGTGTCCTTAGGACACTGAGAATTTCCAGCTGGGCTCCAAACTGGCTCTTGGCACTCACTAATGTCCTCCATTAGCTCTAATTTTCCTTTTCCTTCTCCCTGAATCCTTCCCTGTCCTTCCCTGTCTACTCTCTCAAACAGGATTACTTTCCCTACAAAAATATTCCTGTCCAACCGTCCCTCATTCTTAGTCCTCCTCGGCCCATCTGCCTCAAGAGCTTCTCACTCTGTTCAGGAGCTCTGGTAGGAAACACAGTGATACACGAAAGGATGGTTATCTCACCACCATCTGTATGCATCTACAGGTTTATGAACATAGGTATACGTACAGACACTACTGTAGTATCGTACATCTCTGTATCTATGGCCCTGTAAGATCAAACACATTCTTTCAACCTCTATCCTTTCCTGCTGTGGTAAATATATATGAGGTCTCCTGTCTGTAAAGGGAAAGAACAGTAAATGCCCTATGAAGAATCTCACAAAGATCACCAGTAAAGCCATGATTAAAATAATGGATTAAGAAAGGAGCTGTCTTCCCATTTAGATTATACAGCTTTGTATCTGTATTTGGCCATTTAATGCAATAGCATTATGAACAGACTGCAACCTGAAGTAAAAAATGACAAAGAAGATATGAGATGTATACAAATCAGCCAGAACTGGATCAATAGCATGGAATGTCTATTTCTGATAGCTCAGTGGTTTCTAAAATGTCAGTATTCGTATCTATTTTACTTCTTGATTCAAAACTGTGTGGATGAATTGTTGTTCCTATGGACATTTTTGGAAAGAAAATTGCTGATCTGTCATGAGGGTTGATTAACTGCAACATAGTTTGGCACTGAAATAAAGGCTTACATACATTAAAGAATCAGCCCTTCCTATCCCTGTAACCTTCCCTGTTAACTGACATTCTACTCAAAGCAGACACTATCATTTTCCAGCCCTAAATCACTTTTGGGACAAGACTATATTAAGCTTTTCCCCCTCTTTACTTTCTTCCATCACTTGCCCTAAGGTGATGAACTTGCTATCAAATCCTAGCACTTCTCTAATGGAAAGGGATTTATACCAGCAAATATCATCAACATTAGTATCATAATCAAGCTAACGATGTAATTCTGAATTCAACTGTCATTAGTGAACAAATAGCAGTAGGTTCCTTCTACACAGTGACCAGAAAATAAAACAGACTTAGTAATTCCCTGAATAAGCTCGTGAACAACCACTTGAGAGGGAGAGAATGAAATTTCAAAGGGCGTTCTCAGGCATGAGACAGGATGAAACATGGTCAGTCACTCCTACTTACGTGTTCATTTCCAGAACATTTTCTGCTGCAAAATAAAATGTCTTGATCTGTGGGTGGCTGATCTTAATAGCACTTCAAGAAAAGAAAAATAGAAGAGATATGAAGAAAACTAGTTTACATAAGAAAGAAAAAATAATAGTTGAATGAATTATTTAAAATATTTATTCAACTCCACTATATTAATCCGGATCAGCTTATCCATCCAAATAGTTCTTTCCTTAAAACGCTAGTGTATTTTTAGCTTATTTCCTAGGCCACACATTATTCAGAGGATATAAACTACAGGAACCAAAAAGGGAGGAATAAAGAAGAAAACAAAGACTTTCATTATTGCATTACATAATTCTGTTGCATGCCCACGTCTCAAATACTGTGTGAAGTTTTTCTTCCTGCAGCTCTGAAAAGCAAACTTAAAAAAAGTTCCAAGAAAGCACCAAGGGTGGCCCAAGGTATGAAACAGCTTCCATGAGTGCTCAATCAGGCTGAGACCTCGCAGCATGGAAAACTGATAGTAGGGAGAAGGGATATATGATACAATAAAATCACAAGTGGCATGCAGCAGGTGAAGAGTGGCTGACTCTTCACTGTCTTTTCCAAAACCAGTTTTAGGAAGCACCAAAAAGGCAGCTAGATGGCAGGCTGGAAACAAACAAAATGGAGATAGTCCCCTGCCTAGGTTTTAGTTGAACATCCACCAGTAACGCTTTCAGTCTTTTTTGTTTGGTTGGGTTTTTTTCCTAAAATATAGTCTCCAGTCCAGAGACTGTATGGTTTCTGTCTTTTGCTCCTCATTAAGCAACTTACTCTATCCCATGGAAGCACACTCAGCTGACCCAACAGCGCTGGTCACTCCTCACAGCTCTCCTAACTTACCATATCCGAAATAAGTGATGAGCATATGCTCCTCTTACAATCACCTACAGCCAACAGCTGCAGAAGTGAAGGGCAACATTTTCCCGTGGTACTGCATTATATGACTCAACTTTGAGAAAACGAAATAGAGCTCCCCACATTCAAAATAGATATCCCCTTTTCAAGCCCACAGTTAATCTCAGGAACACCTACAGCTAATCACAATGTGAGATCTCAGTAGAAGTACAGAGGCTTTCTCTTGAGGGACAGGATAAAAACCATGCTGAGCTTTGTAACTTTGAAGAGCAGCAACACCCTTCCAAACCTTTGAAGTGTACTCAGAAGGAGCTGGACGTCAGTGCTGCATATGGTGTTTGGAGAGAATATTTTGAAATGCGTACCCTGCCAAACAGGGTTTGTATCCCCTGCACAACCAAAGGCTTCAAGTACATCCCAAAGCTGACCATTGAAGCCTAAAGAATAGTTCCAACTTGGAGGGAATCAGCGTTATATGCACTATTGTTGACCTTCTTACCTATGAGAAGGTATCCAAGATGGACTGCAACTTGCTCATAATCAGTGAGCAAAGAGGAGGGGGAAAAGAAAGCATTTGGCATGCTGAGCTACTGTTTAATTTGTAGCTTTAACACAGCACATCTGGCAGAGCATTTTCAAAAATATTTTTGCAATATGGTTTTCTTTCAGTGGCTCAATTAATATCTCATTATTAATACAACACAGAAGAACTCCCCACAGCTTCATTGCCAGGCACTACTGAGATTCAATTCCTTGCAATGTTGTAAAACCATGCAAAACTGGAGGCAAGAGATAAACTTACTGCTTTTTTTTGCATTCAATTGCTCGATCCACACTGAAGTCTGGAAGTCTGATAAATCCTTCTGCTTTTTCAGCCTGCAATAAAAAAAAAAGTGAAAATCACCACATCAACCAATTGGTAAGCTACCAGACTCCAATGCTCAACAATATTTAACATGCAAATGCTTGGTTTTGACAGCTTTTTATACTGTGAAAATATATGCTTATCACCATGGGGACAGATCACATCCAGTGTTTTGGCTGATATTTGGGAACAAGAAGCATTTCTATACCAGCTACTACTTGTGCAAATCCTTGGTGCTAGAAAGCCACAGCTCCTGTCTTTGCAAGTGGCAGTCGGTGAGCATGGGATTTGTTGCACACTTCTAAATATCAAAGTGGCTGCAAGAGGAAGGATCCTCAACTCCTACAACACTGCTGAGGTAGATTCCCTATCGTATCCTTGAAGCATTTGTTTCGGAGCACCCTTATCTAAGATTCCTGAATAAGTCGTAAGTCTAGTCCAGAGACTGAAATTGTCCAGGGCACAATTTAGGTTTGGATCAAATTAGGACTAAAACCAGCAGAAAGATGTAGGAACCCAATTCCTTTGCAGCCACCAGTGATCACGCAACTTCTTTCAACAAAGAGACCAGCATAAAACACAGAAAATGAAACTACTGAACTTCAGCTCTAAAACCAGAAGCCTCTTAAAAGAGATGGATAACATAAGAAAGGATGAATAGGTGTTATATCATCTTTTCAAGTCTGGATATAACATACAATCTCAAAGGAGCATTTGTTTCATTATACAGCACGCATGAATTTTTCACAGATGCATGACAACACCACATATAATGATCTATGTATATTTGAAAAATACATGTCTGAAATAATGTGAATTCAGAAGTGACCTAAAATGATGCTAGGCAGAGATGGTCTCCTCTGGGTAATTGTAACACGGACCATTTTGTAGGCTCATTTGTATATGCCTGTATGTAAGGCAGAGGCAGTATGAGCTAATTCCGTGACATGAGATGAAACAGTGCAAGGGGACGGTCCCATGCAGCTGAGCTCTTTTATTATGAGCACTGCAAACCAACCTCAGAGGGCTTTGGCCACTCAGATATCACTCTCCTCAGAAATTTTCAGGCATGATACAAGAGGTAGCGAAAGCCAGACAGACATTTACACTACACTGTTTGTATGCAGACACCCCTTTCTGGATGGGAGAGGGTTTACAGAGCATTGGCACCTCTGCTCCGGGTCAGCTGAACCTTGTCAGAGCAAAACTGAAGTTATCAGCCTCAAATCCCTGTTCCTGCTGCCTGCAGCTGAAATGTCTTTCTTTACTACATCTATCTATATTCAGCAAATCAGCAGCAATTAGACTAGGACTCCTAAGAGGAGCAATGAGCAATGATGCAGGCAAAAGTCTAAAGCACATAATATCAGGAAAAACTGTACTTTCCAGACTATAGAAAGTGTTCATTTCTGAATCATGTTTTTGCTGCTTCCAGCCCTTATCCCTGGGCACATTAAAATTCTGAAAACGTACACTGAGTTAAAGCAGGTAAAATATACGCAACAATTGCAAAGAGAGAGGATAAATGAAGATGACTGACAGCTACTCAAGTCACATCATGCATGAATATAAAGAGACTATAAAAAGATGTTCATCGAGACATGTCTTTGAGCTTTAATGCTCAGAAGTATGAATCCCTGAGAACTGAAATATGGATACAGAATGCATATTTCAGTGGGTGGCTTCCCTGCACCTCTGCATATCTGTTCTTTGGTATACAACAAATCACAGCTGGCATAATCATCATTCCTGCAGCTTACATGTATTAAATTTACATTTTCCATCTTCACTAGTAAATGGTTTTGCCTGCTCCAGGACAAAAAAATCCCAAACAAACAAACAAAAAAGCCCAAAACACACTTGAAGGGTTTTATTTTGTTGCTTTCAGTACAGAACCATGATGTTTATCAGCATCTGGGCTGGAAAACATTTTGGTTTCACAATGTGACTTCATTTGTAACAAAAAGGTGCTTATTTGCTATTCTGGTTTTTAACTTTCTTTGGCTCTGTTTGTATGTGTCAGACTTGTTTAGAGCCTGACTTGGTGAGCTTCTGTTTCCATTCCACAGGTTGGAAGTTAGTTAGAATAAACTCACTGAGACAAAACAACAATTAACTAAAGAAACAAAAGAGATTAAGGTTTTTTAGAAGTCTTTTTTTTTTCTTTACATGTATATTTCAATCAATTACACCTTAAGCTAGTATTTCCACCCCAGATCCATAGTTACAGCAAGTATATAGAGATGAGGGGATGAGTAGGGGTGAATAAAGGAGTCCTATTCATGGGCTACATTGTGCTAAAGATAGAGAATGCATTATCCTTCATTTCTGTACTCAAAAGAGTGGTCACTTACTAGACCAGGTGTAGCAAGAACATTGATATTCCTGTTTAGTTCCCAAGACCAGCCTAAGAATACCAGAGATACCTCAAAAACAGTTCATGAAGTATCAAAGCCATTATTACACACATTGCTAGATGAGAAATGTATTCAATGACTTTTTTTCTCTGCAGTATGAACCAATAAACCCAGTTTTAAAAAAGCAGAGATCCGGAAGACCCCATGTGAAGGAATATACTCAGGTACCTTCTCATCCACACACTATTAAATCCATGGCCTGAGCTAAGTAAGCCATCAAGTGGGTGAGTGGGTTGACTAGATTTTTGGGTGGGTTTGCCTTATATGCTACAAATGCAATCACAGCTGAGTAGCCATTGGTCTAGCTTGTATCCCACTAATAGCTTAGGGTGCTGCACAAGCATTCATGAGGAGATTAATAAATCTAAGCAATGGCATTAGATGTCACTGTCTCTAGTGTCAATATATACAAATGTTTGAGCATTCAGACTTTGTTTTGAACTAATGAATTATCAGGACCCTGTAAAGCCAGTGCGGGGACACTCACCTGAGGTGCTTCCACCCATGCGGAGATAGAACTTGGGTTTGAACCACTGACATACCCAATGAGTGTATAAATTAGAGGATTACTGTCTAAATTGTTAATGAAAATAGGTCTGTAGGCTTTGATTTCAGTAATTTACATTTACTAGGCTTACTACAGAGAAATCTCCAGACTTCTTATGCAGTATTTGACATGTTCCAGTTGGTAAAAGATTATGATTTCGCGTATGCATTCTCTCTCAATACATTCAGACGTTCAGATTGTGTATTAATTCTGTCTGCGATTTCACACTTGTTCATTTATAAGAAAAGTTAAATGTTTGTTTCATTTTATGTACGAGTGAAAAGGAGGTTAATGGTGTGATTTTTTTTTTAGTGCACTATTGGTACATATCTCAAATATGCCACCTATATAACAAAAAACGGGTGTTTGATGGGTATGTAGCTCCATAATTATCAGAAAATGGGAAAGAAAAAAAGAAAAACAAGTCATAACAATAAAACATTATAAGCGTTATTACAGTCAGCATGTAGAGTTCCAAATAAACACTAGGAACATAACATGTGGAAGTCATCCTTTCATTCATTCTTGGAATGAAAATGACATTTTAAAACATTAAAAGTCTATAGAAGTCTTAAATGTTTTCTTTTCTCCAAAATATTATCTTTAACGTCACTTTAAGCATGCTATTATTTAACGCACACATTTCACTCAAACTTCCTTCAGATTTTATTACAATGCTGTAAAATAACCCTAAAAGCTGAGATTGAAAGAACCTTGACCTCTTTCCTATTTAATCAGGATGTTTAAAAGAATAGGCTGTTATCTCTTGTGGGTTTTATGCAGGTTAGCCTAACACATAAATCTGCACTTTTTGCTATGCCCAATTGTTATTGTTGAAATTGTTTCCCTACAACAGCCTCTGAAAATGCTTAAGGCAAAAGAAAGTAACCACTTTTTCACAAAAAAAAAGCTTTTCACTTAAAAAAATTTCACACATTTCTGAAATATAATGCATGAATCCACTGAAAGAAGCCAATATAATTTTTAGCTTGCCTCAATACATTGTCTGAGTGTTGTGGCTTTAGGAGATTTAATAAATAATTTAATAGACCTTTTTCAATATTGAAAGTGAACGTAATGGTGCCGAAAGGTTTTTTAAAAAATTATGCTGCAAAGTGAAAATATCTAGTTATTGTGGAATAGCTCCAATCTGTGATTCAGGGCACTCCTCATGGCTCTCTATCACTGTGTTTCAGCACTGCCCCCAGAAAACCCGTGAATGTTGGAGAAGCAGATCAGTCCTCAAACCTTTTTAGTTTTTTTTCTCTCTGCCAAGTACACCAGTGACGCAGCCTATAGAACTGTGAATAATCTGCGTCAGATATTGGACCAGAGGTCCCCAAAGCCCTTGGCATAATCAGCCGACATCAATGACTTTTTCTCATCCACATACGCAGCTACTGTAACTCAAAGGAGAAAATTTCTACTTTAAAAGACTGCAATTATACAGCTCTTCGTAAAGCTGTTGGAGTGAGGACCAATTTAAATGCAGTGAAAAGAGAAAAAAAAACCCAAAGATAAATAGTGACAGTAGATCACAGCCTGCAACCCTTTGATTTTTATATTTATATTTCTTTTCAGTTGAATCCCCATGACAACCATCATTAACACATCCTGCAAAACTGTATTTCAACTCTATCTGAAAAACCAGCTGAGCTATCCCACAAGGCCCACAAGACAGAGACATTTAGTCTTCTGACTCTTTTCAGCCAACACTGTCCAACACAGTTGCAACAAGCTCTGGGAGCCAGGAGCCTGGGGTTACACATGACAATCTTCCCCTGCCACACCTTTTCCTGTGCAGGAGAACTGATTCCCTACAGGGTTTCAGTATAAGAAGCAAAAGTGCCAAAGGGGCGGATCACACACTGTTCTCTAAACACTTGTCTTCAAGGCAGCTGCCTACAGAAAACAGAGCAGCTGCCTACTCAATAGAAGGAACCAAATGCGAACGAAGAGCAGTTGTCCAAGGAGTCTGATGTTCCTGAATGCACCCTGCAGTTTGACTGCTCAGATCCATTTTTTGACGTTTTCTGTGTTTCCATTGCAAAATCATCCCTTCTGTGTTTCTTCCTAGTTCAAACAACTTCCCCTCACCAGACTGGGGGCACCTTCATGCTGCAAACAAAAGTTTACCTGCCTCATGTGGTATCTATGTTTTATACCAAGAGCAAGCTTACATGGGAAGAAGTTTCAGGGTAGTCTACCCAAGCTGGCTGAGACTATCAGGGCCCTAAAATCACCACTCACGGTACCTCAGCTAGCTGGTTGAAAGCCAACTTGGATTTGCCTGTGTGCTCTGGTTTGTCTTCAGTGAAGGAGAAGCTTGACTCCTGGTGTGTCTGATCTGCTATTGCTGGCCCTTCTCAGCATTTTATTATGTTTTCTTTTTTGAGCTGTGGCTTTCACAACACATTTTATGTTAAATTCAAGGAAATACTATCTGCAAATATCACCACAAGTGTCCTATATCGCCTCATGTGAAAGACCCAGAACCAGAGTGACTTGAAGGCAGATTATATCAGAGTGACAGAAACATCCAGAGCTTTGGAGGTGCTTCAAGACACTTCATAGAGAACACAATGTCAGCTGAGGTTACCTACCCAAACCCAAGACAATGCACGTTCCTGTACAAATTCCACCCACTCCCTATTTTCTCCATCTCTGTTAGAAAAAAGGTCCAGCACCCTGTTGCTATGCTACAGTTGTCAGTGTCTGGTTGACTGCAGTTTCCACACAGCCATGAAAAAAACATGCTTGTTTCTCACAAGAATGAAACTAGTCAGGCAGAGCTACAGGCAGCCAGTGTTCCCTGGTTCCTTTGATCTCAGCACTGCTCCTCCACCATCACCTTTTACTTCAGCGTGTATAAGAGGGCCCATCATGAGAGCTGTCAGGCACATGAGAAGCAGGACTTCTCCTTTTTCCACATAACTATGAACTTAAGATTGTCATCTTGAATGCCCTGTTGGGACAGAATTTACTTCACTGAAGGCAATGGAAGCGTAGGCAGTATTAAAGCCAGATAGTAAAAAGAAATATCAAGCAAGTTATTATGTCACTGCTATTTCTGTTTCATCAATCGAAACGTGAAAATATCTGTGAAAATACAACAGGTCTAATTCATCTCAGATATGAGACTGAGCATGGCTGTGGTCTCATCAGTTTAAGCAAGCAGATCTTAGCACAGGACACCTCCCCTCCTACCCACACCTCACCGTTACTGACATTCTGCAAACAATGCCTGAATCTACACTTGTGCAGAGTTTGCACTTCAAGTTGTCCAAGGAAACCTTGGGGTTTTAACATAAAATAGCGTGTGAGAGTCAGCAGAAGTTGAAAACAAAGGAGGTGCTACCAGCTAGCATGTTTACAAGAACTGTGACAAGTGAGAAGTAAGGGCTGACATAAGCCAGCAGAATTTTGAAGCCATATAACCTCTTTAGAGCTTATGAAATAAATGGGAATGAGGCTGCCACTCATTCTTCAGCCTTGTTCATTTTGGGGCAGTCAGTGGCAGCCAGAAAACAGACATGAACTAAAAGGATGAGTTCACACAAATGATAAATCCTGTCTAGAAGCACTGGAATCAGCATGACCATAGTTTCTCTGGATTCTGAGTGCAGATTTTAGCCAGGCCAGTGGAACTATAGGAAGTGGAGGACTTTGCACCTCTCCCTCAATTCCCTTGTTTTCCCAGAAGGCAAACTTTGTATAGTCTTGCCTTATTTTCTCTCAGCTTGTTTACTTCTCAGAATAATTCGTTTCTGACACTTCCCATGTCTAAAAGGCACATCAGCCAGCCAGCTCACCTTTCTTTACACTGCTTGGACAGAAGTAGGGTATTAATGCTACTGATAAGTTTATCTGCCAGGCCATGTCTTTTTCTGTTTTCTCTTTCTCACATGAATGTATTTGACTCGGTCTTGAAAGGAAGCTACATCAGACTATCACAACACCACAAAAACAACAGCCCAAGACCAACAGAATTGTTTTCAGTTTTCCTCCCAAAAAGGATGACTAATCCATCTTTAAATGCTAGTCAAAGTTTTCATACTGTTTAAAAAAAAAGCAACACTATACCCACAACTGGAGGGAGAATGTGAAATGCTCTTTACATGAGTGAAGTTTTGTTTAGAGTTTGGGGATTTTTATTTTTTTTTTAATGTTTTAAGCCATTTTATTTGTTCCCTGAAACAGCAAGATTTTTCAGGAGGATTACTGCAATAGAAATAAAACAAGTGGAAAAAAAATACAGATTGCATTTAATTTCTTTAAATGCTAAGAATTTATAAGGGTTTCTTTAATTTTTAATCCTTTGCTGGGCCTGGGACATGCTGATTTCCAGAGCAGCCCATCTGTATTTAAAGAACTTGTTGCCCGTTCACAATTCCACACTGAAGCTGCTGAGTTTCAACCTATGCTGTTGCTGATGTCCCATAATCCTCTGCACATGCCGGTTCTGGGCTCTGTCATCTCCATCATTTGAATGTGATGGGAGTTTTTTAGAGGTAACAGTGCAAGACAGCAAGATAAAGAGAAAAATTATGCCCAAATCTTCATAGGATGGGCAAGACACACTCTGCCTCATCAAGGTGAGCTGCAGCAAACAGGCTGGAGTAAAACCAGCTGATCTCTATGACTCATGGCTGCTTTGCACTCAGCCATAACCTTTCATTAAAGGGGTTACTCTGGATTTCTCATTGCCTCTTTCCTCCATCACCCCTTTTCAGCTTTTAATTCCTAGTTTCTTCAACTGATTACAGGAATTCAGGCCTTGCTGTTCTTCATATCAGATTATTTCCCACTGGCACAGAAAGTAGAGTAGGCTACTTGGACTTGATCAGCAGGAAAAAAGTGTTATCTATACCAGCTGTCCTGAGGGAAGCTTATCCTCTGAATAGAAAGCTGGACCTTGAATTTGAAACACTGTGTCATCCTGCAGATTTGACTTTCAGCATCAACTCATCAGAGCAAAAAGCAGCAGAACGTGGTAACATTTAATTACATTGCTCTGGACAAAACATCAGCAAGACCAGGGGTAAAAACATCACCAATTGACAGTGCTCATATCTGCAACCCTACCAGTATGAACTGAGCAGGGGGACAATGAAAAAAAATAAAAAGGAAGAAAAAAAAAGCAGTAAACAACTAAACAGATTAATCTCAGTGTTGAAGGGGATTGAGAGAAACACAGGAGAGAGACTTCTGAAAATTAAACTAATTACCAGTGAAAACATGTTCCTGCTTTGAGTCTGGATAGCAAGTGTCTGCAAACTGCCAAACCCCAGAAAACCTTTCCCAAATTCAAATGCCACCAGTGCCTGCGAAGAGCAGCTTTAAAGGGCAGAACAGACAGCAAGTTAACATTTCACAAGTACTTGCTGAGCTAGAAAACGCGTAGTTTTCTGCGTGTTTCACATTCACATAGACACTTCTGAGATTATAAGAAATGCCAGGACTGAGAAATAAACCCAGTCATCTGTATATCTCCCAGGTACATCTAAGTTGTGATCCCTACTTCCCTTCTCTTGGTCCCAGCAGATCTGTTTGTCCGGCATCCAGAGCTGAATGAACGGTGTACTCACCAGCTGACTGCTGTACCAATACAGCGATGACTCCTTCAGTACACACCAGAACTTTTTCCATTTGTTGCCAATGAAAGCTCCTTTTTCCTTCTTTTTGTAGAGCCATCCTTGGCAATCGGCTTGCCCCAGCTCTTTACACGATATCCTCCGTCGACTCATTATAAAGAACCCTGTGCCATTAAAAATACAGTGTTCTCCTTGTTTAAAAGTGCATCACCAGGAAAGATGCCAATTAAAGATATCAACCTTACTTAGCAAGTAATCTCAGCAAGTCACCCAAGCATATCTTAAATTACACTTAGAAACCACTCAGTTTTATAATGGCTGTGACAGTAACCCACGTTCATTTGAAAGGCATTCTGATGTGCAGAAGCAAAATAGTAAGCTACAGATAAAGCAGATACTAATTAATGCTAAATAACCATACAGGAGTTTTTGTAAATTACAAATATATCCTTTGATCCTTTTAAGAGAAGCATGCATGTATTTGCTTTCACACAGCTGCACTGAAAAGAATACATCTATTTAGTCAGCTGGAGAAAACTATTATGCCAAGTACATGAAAACCGCTAGTGTGTGTGTATGTGCAGGCAGCTGATTCTACCTCACTGATTTTCAGCTTTGATTCAATTAACATACCACAAGGATTTAGTCCAAAGGAACAGCCCGTTGTCATTTTTCTCAGAATCAGTGCAAGAATCAGCGGAGTTACAAAGCAGCCTTCCACGAGCTGAGTAGCAGTATAAAATCCTCACCCTCCCAAGAATAAGACATACTAAGAAAATAACAAAAGAGAAACCCAGGAGAGAAAAGAAAAAACAATCTCTCATTACCTTGACTTTTCTTTTTTGCCTTCTGACGCAAGGGAACCTGTAAGAAATGCAGGAAGGAAAGAAAAGAGGAAATTTCAGATTGTGTTGCAACATTTGTGTAGAAAGGGGAGGGGGAAGCTAGAGAAGGACGTGGTGGTGATGCTGGTGGTATATGCAGGATGGAAATGCATAACCCACTCACTGCTGAAGGGATGTTAGCAGCTGAAGCATAAAATGTGTTAATTAAAATTGATGTATACCTAGTTGAGCAAGAGCGAACGTAACTATTACATGTGTCTGTCTACTAGTGCTTCCGGTTTCACACACACAGGCAGCTTCTACTTTGCTATATGTTTGCCTCAATTGTATTCTGTGTTTAGAAGTTAAAAAATAGAAGTCAGGACTCCAGCATTTTAATGCCTTATTACACTCCACGAGGGGGATTTACAAACATGGGAATATTAAAGATATACACCAGGAGTCTGATTGTCATTTATCTCAGTCTAAGATATTCGGAAAAAAAAAAAAAACAAAACCAAAAATTTATTTTTCCATTTATTTTTTTTTTTTTTTAGTGCAGAGAATGTATTTCCCCTATGTAAGACTTTCAGAATATGTCTTAAAAAAAAAAAAAAAAAGAAAAATCACACAAACCTGGCAGATTATCCAAATTGTAAAACATATATATGCCAGAAGTTTGCCATTCCATACATGAGTTTTAGTCACTGCAAAAATAACACAATTTTATTTTATTTACTTATGTGCAGTCTATGTATTTATTTCATCCCACATAAAAGCATAGAAAATGAAACTAAAAGAGAAGACCAGAGACCAAAAAATAGGTCATTAGAAATGTAAGGTCTGACTTTTGAGTAAATTCTTCTCAGACAGGCTGGTTGATCATGCAATTGTGGAGAAATCACTTGACTTTTCTTTGCCTCAACCTTTCCATCCTTAGCATGGGAACAAAAGCATTCACCTTTTTCCATTTTTAGGGAGGTTTTGAAGCCTCCAGAGGACAAAAGCTGGATAAGTGTATGTTAGATAATGTATAATGTTATATGCCAGCCACAACGTTGCTATGCAAAGCCAGTAGCTACCTGATCTGCTGCAGAGCTACGCTACGAACACCCTTAATGCAGCCCCCCTCTGCCTAGCCAGACAGCTTTTCAGGAAAACAAAACCCCATTTCATATAATTATTGAAGGATCTGATGGCTCTTCTCACAGGCACATTAAAGGTGAGTAAAGCTACACCACCTGGAAACAGAAGAGACCACTGCCACCAGGGTTTACAAGAGCTAGAACTTTAACCAGTGATCTTTGCAGCATGCATCACTGAGTGCAGAATCGCGAATCACAGTTGTGTGCTGATCTGTGCCTATTTGAGATGACCTGAACTACATACTTCTGGGAGGCTTTACTGGGAATGAATAATCCCAGACTCCTGCTTAATCATCATACATTCTTTTTCCCTTTTCTCCTTCTCCTCCTTTCCTTATTTTTTCCTTAATTCTACCACTGCCTCTCTCTGACTATTCTCCATGACAACAGACAAAGAAAAGCAATGAGAAAACACATCAACTCTATTAGAGTCACTGCTATTTCCCCATCCTATATGGTCCACCCTTCATGTCTTCATTCCAAAGAAAGTAATGCCCTATTTAGGACACACACAAATAATGTATGGCCTCAGTGAGCCAATGGGTTACATAGTCACACTAATTACTTTCCTTTAAAACTACCCAAAGTGATACTAAGAAAAACAAATATGAATCGGCTGTCCTTGCACAAAAACTGTGTAGTAGGGCAATGTCATATCTTTGCCATGATACTGAAGTGGGATCATTTTATCTTTGATCAATATAAAGTTGTACAACAAGAATAGCAATACTGAGACAGGATGTGGCTCTCTGTTAACAACTGAGGAAGTAAATCTTTCCACTAACTTTATTGATGATCTAAACAAAAATAACACAGTCTATGCCTCATCTGTCAAGAAAGGGTTAATATCCATATTATGTAAATTAACTGTTAGGGCCCACTTTATATACAGACTGAGGGAAAATCTGATTGCCTGGTAAAAGCAAAAAGAATTTTACAAATGTGCATTTATTATTCAACAATAATGATGGTAACCCTGCTGCAAGTTGACAGGGGCGATGAATCCACATCCTTCATATTTTGTGGGAAGAGTTGGGAAAATAATGGGGGAAGGAAGGGCAGTTTCCCCAGCCAGCACCGTGTCTAGTTTGCCTGGATAAAATCAGTGATAAATCTGCAATAATATTATTGCTGAGTGAGATTTTGTGAATTAAGATACATTTCTGACTGTCTTTCCCAGTATTCCTGAAAGCTGAAGTAAATTTTCAGCAATTAATCCTAAACCCAGAATTCAGCAACTTTTAAATGTTTTGTTTAGTGGTGTTTAGAAACCCAGAGTCATCTTCTAAAAAATAAAATACCTGGTTTGCTCCACATGAGAAAAATCTCATCCCAGACTGCAGCAATGAAATCCAGTGTTATTCACAGAGTTGCCTTCCCAAGTTTTGTTGACTTATGACCAAAACCATGCAACCTCTTTCTCCAAAGCACCGGTGTTTGATGTCAGATATTTTATGAAATAAAAAAAAAAACCAAAAAAACACAGTTTTCAGTGAAAACTGTTTTCATCTTAGACCAATAGAAAACCTATACTGAAATGAATCCAGGACAAAATTCATAAAATGCCACACCAGCAAGACTGGACTCAGCTTTCCACAAGAATACAAGACAATATGGAAGTCAACAATCTCTCATTTCAGTGACCTTGGTTGAACATTAAGAGATACTTTTGAGTTTCACTCTTAATAGAGACATTGATGCCAGTGCAGAACAAAGAAAACAATGGAAGGCAGGGTTATTACCAGTACAACCAGAGGTACTGACCAGGGGTGTAACAGCAGTTTCAGATGTGAATGTACGGTAACTATGAGATATAGTCACTGGAACAGTCTGAAACTGAACCAAATGTCATGATTCTACTATGCTTCTGACAATGGTGGGAGGTTCTCTGTAAAGCTCGATTTCCTGATAACAAATTATTTATTTCATTATCACAGGTTCAACAAAAAAACTAACAAACAAACAAACAACCAAAAAAAAATCTGATCTATTTCTAGTTCTTGTTCTTACCAGGGAAAATCCTAGAGCAATAACCCTCAGAAAGCTCTGAAATAAATGCAAAATGTTACAGTTATTTGCATCTTTAGAAAGGTTGTAATTTTTTTGCAAGGCTTTCAGATCTTTTTTGATAGGTTTTGGTTTACTCAACTTGAGGGTTGAACAAGATGGAATAGTGATCCTGCAGGACAGTGCAGGCTTCAAGCTTGCTATCCATTACCTTTCTGCTTGGCAAATACACCCATGAGCCAGTTGCAAAGGGAGCTGTACAACCAAGTGTTGTTCACAGCCACATCTGTGCCAGGTGGGCTCTGCTGATGAGCAAAAATGTACCAGAAAAGTGACAACTTCAGTGAGAGACCTCTGTCAGTTTAGAGTTCCTATTTTTCCACAGAATCACAGTATGGTTGAGCTTGGAAGGGACTTCAGAAGGTCATCTAGTTCAACTCCCCAACTCAAGCTAGGACACCTACAGCCGGACCAGGTCAAGATAACTTTTGTCCATCTCCAAGGATAAAGACCCTACAACCTCTCTGGGCAACCTGTGCAGTGCTCGGTCACCCTCACAGTAAAAAAGTATTTTCTGATGTTCAGAGGGAACCTCATCTGAACATTTCTGTGTTTCAGTTTGTGCCCATTGTTTCTGGTCCTGCCACTGGGCATCACTGAAAAGAGCCTGGCTCCATCATCTTTGCACCTCTCCTTCTGGTACTTGCATGTATTAATAAGATCATAGAATGGTGAGGGTTGGCAAGAACCTGAAGATGATCTAGTTCCAAACCCTCTGCCATGGGCAGGGATGCCTCACACTGAGCATGTCACCCATTTAATTCTTAGAGCAGAACTGAGGCAGCCTGTGGTGATTTCACCACTTGGTCTGGCTCATAAGGAAGATCTTGTTTGGACATTGATACTGTCTTCTATGATTACAAGGATGCCACCCCAATGTATCACCTCTTCAGCTGATCAGTAACCCTGGCATAACTCCAGTTATACTTACAAGAGCATTGCCATCAGTTTCCATGAATGGTTTCAAAGCTTAGTGGAAAAGCTGTAAGAAGAGAAAGTATTGTTTACTTAAGCTCTGCATTATACTTTCAAGTAATGAAAGTCTTAGCAGTAGAGTAAAAAAAAATGCGTTAATACTCCTTGACCTGCCAATTTCTACCCTCCCCTCTCCACCCACCCCTCAAAAAAAGGACCTTTTCCAACGATATGAACTTTGTGAACTGGTTTTACTGATTTAGGAGTCAACCAGTGATAAGGAACACTGACACAAATCCATCCAAGCTTTTCTATGAAATAAACAAAATAAAGCTCATGGATGTGATTGAGGTTTGCTTTATGGCTGGTTGGGTTTTATTTTGGGTTTGGTTTGATTTTTTTTTGTTTGTTTTATTTTTAGGAAATACATCAATATGTAAAATAGGGGTTCAATTGGGTTTTGTTGCGGGTTTTTTTTGGTTCATGTTGTTTGGGTTTTTTTTACTTTTGAAGAAGTCTAGATTTTTATTTCCACTTTGGCTGAATAATTCCCAGTATTTTCCTGGAATTCTAGTTAGGTAAATTGCCAGCTTTCCTTAACAGGATAAGATCTTATACTGGACAGCCCATTTTATAATGAATTGTAATTTTCTGTTCCAGATAGAAAAATCTGTGCAGTCCAGCAGTAGACAGTAGTGTTTATTTTCTAAAGATACACAGAGTTAGTAGTTATCCATTTAGGTGACAGTTTAGGTGATTTCATTTGATATACATAAACAATAGTCAACCTCTTGTGTGACTGTTTTGCCTGGTAGAATGGACATGTGACAAAAGAATCAGTGCAGTGTGCAAGATAAACATACCAACTTCTTCGTGCAGCCAAGTTCCTAGAAAACTCATCCCTTTGCACATGAAAGGATCATTGAGTGAAATGGGAGAGGATACAAAACACTGCTGAAGTGAGCAAGAAAGGATTTACAGAAATAGAGCCACACTTCTGAAGAATTTGTAACAAGAAATTTTTCCTGTTACTAGAACAAGTGGTTTTAAGATATGTGCTATTTCTCATACATTTTTATTTTAGTTTGAAAATAAAATCTTAAAACAAAAAATAAACCCCCACCTACTGGCTTCTAGCAATTTCAAACCAAAAATAGAAATGCAAACAAATACATGTTTTTCTGGCTCTCAACTGTTTCTGTTGAAAAATAGAAAGAAGCACTTTCTATAAGTGGCTCAAACTGAACTAATATCACAATGAGGAGAGATGTTACGGCAAATAATTTCAAGGATGTTTAGAAATCATAGCTAGTATAAACAAGAAGAGGAAACACCTTTAGTTATACAAGAAAATTAACATCAAGGCTAAAATACTGAGCCAGAAATCAAGGGAATAACAGGTCAAATTACAGCAATTATTGTGACACATGGCCTTTTTCCTGTCATTTCTTGTGTGCTTTGGGTTTGGGGAGGGTGGGGTGTAATTATACAAACTGCACAGATTTGAATCAGCCACTGTACCAGAAGCAGGAGAAGTGTTAGTTAACTGACAAGGAAAAGCTTCCGCCTTAGTGCTTTGTGTCAAAGGAGTTGAAATGGATTTCAGCAGAACCTTCTCAGTGACTTTAACTCAAACTTTTAGTTAGTTTTCAGAAACTAGATAAGAGAACTTTGAGCTATCATCCTATTTTCAAAAGCAGAATTGACTTCTGTCTTGTTCTAGTTAAGAGTATAATTTATTATTCCCTATGTAAAGAAAGATACAAAAAAAAATTAAAAAACCACAGGTTCACTGTGAAAATAACTTGCATACACATTACTGGAGTTTATTTCCTCTAAGCAAATCCAATCTGAGCAAGATTAGTTACACCAAGAAATACCATTAGAATTTTTATGTCTGCTCAAGTGTACTCAACTGTTGCAAGGCCAACATTTCAGAGGGACATACCTGTTTATCTCTGCATTATGGTAAGAGAAGTGTTTCCTTTCAATTTTCTGCAGGAGCACTGTGGGAAAACCATCCATCCTTTCTAAACAGACATGAATTAGAAGGAGCTGGATAAATATGGCTACTCAACTAGAGCGAATCTATACCCTCCTTACCAGGTGTTACAGCATGAATGTGCAGGGACTGTCTCTGGCAACCATAGCTTTCACACATACACCACCTCCCCATAATAATCTCCTCCCAGAAGCTGTAGTTAGCATCTGCTGCTGAGCTCTACCTCTTGCATGCCCTCTGTGCAATGGTAGGTAGTCACACCATGACAGCCCAGGAGCATGCTCAGGGCTGGCGGGTTTGCTGGCAGAATAGCTTTCCAGCCAACAAAAGCTACAGCTGAGCTCAGGAGCTTGGCAAGCCAGCAAGAGGTTAGTAGGAGACAACACTTGAGTCCACACCACCAGAAGTGTGTCCCAGTTCCCAACTGGAAGAGCTGCAACATGAGAAGACTTGGTTCAGACCACCTCATTTCATAGCACTCAGGGCATCCATGTGCATATCCTTGTCCTGACTCAGATGGACATTGAATTTGAAGATGAGTGTCACCCCAAAGGTGTACCCTAAACACCAAGGTGAGGATGTGGCATTCCAGCCCTCTTCCTAAGCATCTCCATTTCCAATAAGATAAGATCTAGGAACAGAAGGAGAAAGAAATCCTCCATCTTACAAATTAAGGCACCCATGTGGCAAATTATGCATCAGGATTGCAGCCTGCTTCAATGGACGTTCAATTCACTAAAATTGCAAAGTGGAACAAACTGAAGACAGAAAATAAAACATAGTGAAACCTCTTCCACCTCAAGTGGCTTTATAAAGGACAAAACAAACTTGAATCACTTCCTGGAGAATCAAACATAATTGATCTACTGGATAATAGCAAAGGGGATGGATTTACGTTATCTGTTCGTAAACCATACCTAAATTTCTTTGGCTTTTCTTAGAGGTGCTTGAAACATTTAATGTCAGCCTGAACTGAATACGGTATGTCAAAAGTGGTTTCAGCTAAAACATTTCTAATTCCAATTTTTATTTTTTTTCATTTTGATTCAACAACTGAACTATAAATATCAGTTTAAACAACCTTATTAATCCCAATTCACTCCTGCTCTTTCAAGAAGAGTAATAAACAAGTAGGTACGTGAGTAATAGCTGATGCAAGAAATGTGGAAATACAGCAAGTCACTTATCAGAAATATCTTGCAATCATTTCCATTTGACTACATCGTCTCTTCTGAAAGAGACAGAAATATCTCTGTTAAAGATCAAAGGCAATGTCAAAGGTGGAAAAAATGTGGAAAGAAAACTGGGGTTCCAATGATTCTAATTGCAAAATCCAATCTTAATTCATGAGTAATAGCCCTCTTGTGGAAGTCAAAATTCACAAGGCCCAATTCTGTCTTTTACCAGTTACAAACTACAATGAGTATGTTGATCAGCAATGAGATTGGTGTAAGCCTGCCAGACATGCCTTCCAGGCATCCCTCAGATGACATCCAGAGTGGGCATATGCCTTCCTGCTTCTGAGCAAAATATTTGAGATATGTAACATGACTCAAACTATTTGTGTTGCAGAAGCACCCAAAATGTGCGTAGCTCAGTTCCTGTTCAGATGGCATTGACATCTTTACCAAGCACCAAGGCAGGGCTATAAGACAACCTGGAAAATAAGCTTCCTTCTGTTTACATTTCTCCCATGGCTCACCAGCTTTAACCTTTCTGCTAGCTTTCTGTTTATTTGACTGCCTGCAACAATCTGCACTTCAATGGGCAATGAATTGACAGGCAATATGAAGCTAGTAATAGTGCTACAAAAATTTCCCTAAAAAATCAATGATTACTTAATCATGTATTTCACTTACAGGCATTAGGAATAGCATTGCCCCAAATTATAGCAGTGCCTGAAGCACTGTCCTGTGGCAAGGAGACAGCCTTACATAATAGCTCTAAATTATCACATTACCTCTAACTGAGGTTCTTGCAACAGTGCAGGGGAAAAATAATCACAGGGACTGTAAACTCATAGTTGTCCTTTGGGTTACTAGAGATCAATTTAATCTGACAGAACCTTACCATTAACTACTAATTAATCAGATCTAATCAGTTACTTAACCAGTTAATTAGCTATCTATATTGACTATCTTACTTGTACAAGGATTTTCTTGATCTGCAGATACTCTCTCATTTACTGGTTCACCAGGAAAGTTGGATATTAAGCTGGTGCTTTGCCACAGGGCAATGACAAACAAGCAGAAAGGCCATTTTCACAGAAGTTCATGGACCATCCCACCCCACTTAAGTTGTGTCCCACCCACCTTGATCCCCATGACTTCATGTTTCCACTTGCAGATGAAACTACAGATTCACCATTAGCATCAGAAACAAGTCCATTAAAGCATAATCAGAAGTCATAACTGACAGAGTATACTTTCAGCTTTGGCCACAGTGGGTATATTTAAGCTTGTTAAATAAAAATTACCCTTTGAAAAGCCAAAAGGATTCTTATCATAGGCTTAGCAGCAAGAAGCTACATTTGTCACATTACAGTATCATTGGCTATAACTTTATTTTCAAAAGCTTTTGAAATTATTCAATCCCTTCACCTGCAAACAATTAAAAAAGACAACTTCTGACTCTGTCTGGGAGAGGGCCAAGAAAAACTGGAACAAAGTTCACTGCTCCTGTCTTGGAGACAGAAAAGGCCCAGAGACATCGCCCTGCTTGAATCATAGCCAGATCCTGTCAGTCCAGCCAGGAAGCTCAAAAGCGGCAGGTTACAAGCATTGACAGCTCTGAACAAGCAGTTACAGGAGCTCATACTCACTGCCTTTGGGAGGAGAGGGGCTGGAAAGAAAGGAGAAGTTCAGCAGAAGAGAGATGCTCCAGCTGCCCCTGTGGCCTCGCAGACAAAAACGAGAAATCAAAATGGCCTGCTTAGTGAAGCGTGGCTGCCCCAAATGTGAGTTTGCATGCAGACTCATTACAGTGTTGAGCTGATTCCTAGTGCTGTCATGTTTGAAAACCAAAGAAGTTTGCAGAAACATTACAGTCAATACTACAATTACTACTGCCTCCTAGCTGGCCCTTTTGGTGTGGCAGGCAATAAAAGTAGGAAAAGTTGGCTGCAGAAATGCATGAAGAGTTAGTGCAGTTAAGGATTAAGGAAACACTACAGGTCTAAAGGAGTATTTCCGTTGTGTTTTCCTTTCTTCCAAAGATGCACAGTTCTTTGCTAGCCCAGAAGATGAAACACACAGAGGAGGCAGGAAAAAAAAGCCCAAAGTCTATAGATCCTCCTGAGACAACAATCAGGGGTTTCTCTTGAAGCAAGTCCGTTGTAAAAAGACACAGATAAGGTGAGAGAGAATATCATTCCCTCTATTTTTTCAGACCAGCTGTTCAGCAAACACAGTTTTGAGGGAACACTGCAAGGTCCAGTACCTATATAATCATTGCTGGAAGAATCTCATGGGCAGTGATAATTTGATCTAAGGCAGCAAAGCCAAGGCTGGAGCAGAAGCAAATGGAGAAAACTAGACTGCTCACATCAAAGCTTCTCCCAGAGAAATTTAATCCAGCACCCATTCTTCAATTCAACATCCAGGTCCACATGCTAGTGTATAACATAGAGAAACTAGAAGGTCCAGAACAGGCAGGCCAGCAACTGGGAGCCCATTGCTGTTCTCTGTATATCTGAGTTAGACCAGATATGGGCTGCTGAGAGGCAGAAACTTCACCTCTAGGATAAAAGCTCAGATATGATGAGAAAGTGCTTTTGAAATACTTTGCCCTGGGAATCCAGTTTAATCATCAGTGGCTTCCTTGCTTCTATAGACTTTACAGCAGTAGGTTTGCTTTACTTTTAACTACCTTAATTCTCATTATCTGTTCAAATTGCTACCAGACATCTTTACTTTGACTTATGTTTGCAATGAGCAAGAGAAGAAAGCCCACTTCACCAAACAAAAAGAACATAGAAGAAACATCTGCTAGAACATAACCTTCCAGCAGTGTGAAAAGGGGGTCTTGTCCAAGATGGATAGCATAAAAAGCTGCTTAGATCTGAGATCTGGAATGAAACTTAAAAAAAACCCCAAGCTGTTACTGGTTCCATAAAGATTGCTGCAATACTTCTCCACAGCCATCAGCGCCTCTAGGCATTCAGGATTTACTACAGTTCTTGCTTCTAAAACACTATAGCCTTTGCCAGAATATCTGCACACAGAAATTAATCATTAAAGATGCCAATTTGCTATTCCTGCAAATGCAGATCTGACTACATCAGACGCTTCTTGAATGTTACAGAAATGAACACTTTTCCTTACTTGTTTCTGTGGGGCTGGCCTCGCTGTAGTAAAATCTGAAAAGTGAATATATTTCTAAAGGAGAAGGTAATACAGAGAAAATACTTACATAAAACTAAAACTGGAACTTGTTCTTTCACAGGAACAATTTCCAGATTTTCTCAGAAGGTCTAGATTTTTTTCTTTTTTTTTTTTTTTGATGTCATAAGCTGTATTTCACCAAACTCTTTGCCTTAAATTCCACTATATTATGGCTCTCCCAACACTTCATATAAAGTTAAGTCTGTGCCTATCTGTCTCATTTTTTTGTAAGGAAAGATTCTCCCTCTTCTCTGTCTTATTTCTAAACCAGTCCCCAGCTGTTTATGTCTTTTTATATTTAGTGTATTCCACTCTAGAGTATTTCAATTTTTTTAACTTAATCCTTACACATGCATCTTTCAAGTTTTCCATAAGAAAAACAAATAGACAAAATAACTTTCAGCCTTCCCAGTGATAAAACACAAAATAAAATTAGTATTATCAACTATATAATGGCAATGCATAGCTCACAGTAATTGCAGCCTCAGTAGTTACTCTTACTTTTATGATCCTCTATAAATAATTTATTTTAAAGTGTTACTTCAGTTTTCCCTCCAATGCCATGCGCTATTTTGGCAACAAAAATATTTGGCAACAAAACTCTCATAGTAGTACAAATAATTAATGAGAAGTAAATGCTTGGAGAAAAGCACCCCCACACTTGGTATTTCCCATTGCAGCAGAGCTGTAATTATTACCAGATCAAGAGTCTCAGGCTAACACAAGTATTTGAAGCACCCATAATTTAAATTGTCTTCCTTTAAATCAACTAACTTGATGACATAACTTTCAACGCACACTTTTTCTGACATGGAAAGGAATGATGTATTTGTCTTCCTAGTTGATCTCTCAGGCTTTATTCAAGAAAATGCCATGAAACATCCTGTTTCTGTTGGCAGGTAGACAGCTTCTCAAGCCTTCTGACCAGATATTATAAGTTAGCACAACTGTTCTGCAGGCATCATCAAGCACAACAAGGTTGTAATACTCCTGTCTTGTTAAATCATGGAAAAGATTGGAAAGATTGAAAGATCATAAAAAAATTTGACACAATTCCTCTAGGCATATCACTGGCAGAACACAACTGAATTACTACCTCATGATGGGTGATGGGGCTCTATAGACACAGAGGCATGACCAGAAACCCCTCAGTAAACACACAGAGCTCTGAGAAGAACATCTGAATGCAGAAGTCCTACTCAACTTCAGCAAGTACTTCACCTTCTGGGCAAGAGCTGTTACAGTCCATTCAACCCTCATTTTTTCAGTAATCAAGAAATATCCTGAAGAAAGTCTAAATGTAAACACAATGAGCATCACACTTAAATGACTTTAACATGTCCATATGACAATCTTAAAACCCACCAACTAATGTGAGTTTTATTATGCTAACACCATAATCCCAACCACAGACTTCCTATCTTCAAGCTATTATTCATTCTACTTCGTATTTCTATTCTACAGTTTCAGAGAAAACAATTTGCATTAAATGATCTAAAAACGCTCTCCTGAGAGATTTTAAAACAGAAAATGTAACAAAATTTCTTTTAAAATATACAGCTTTGAAAGAAAAGTCCTGCTTTCTTACCATGAAAGTTAAGGGAATTGTTTTTATCTAAAAATACAAATTAGATAAAAAGTCTAACAACTAAATGACTTCTTAGACAATTTTTTTTCAGTTGTATTTTTTCACAATATTAATGCCTTTATTTCATTAATCTTTAATTTTGCTGAAACCTATACCCCAACATAAGATACTAAAAACATTAAATAGAATCAAGACACAATATCACGTCTAAAGTTCATTACCTCCCAATTTGAAAAATATTTATTTTTCAAATTTGAAAAATATTTTCATATTTGAAAAATATTTTTCATATTTGAAAAACATTTATTTTTCAAATTCTATTACAGTCCTTAAATTTCAATTTTATAACTTAGATACAACTGAGTAATAATATAAAATGCACCCAAATTCAGAAGAAGGTTAGCAGAAGAATTTTGACCATCAATCTGTGATTTGTTGAGGTCAATGAGGAACAAAAAAAATCAAGGTGCTCCAAACAAAAACAAAAATAAAACCCAACCAACCCACCAAACAAAATCCAGAATTAAAAAAAACTCTCCCAAATAAACAAACAAATCAAACTACTCCAGAGGCGTTCATTACTCTCAAAATGTTTGTGTTGTTTTTTGTTGGGCTTGTTTGGTTTTGTTTTTTTTTATTTCTGCCATTACAGAATTTAAGCCCCAGCTCTTAGGAGAAGAAAGTGAGCTGACCACAAATATTAGGATAAAGGAATGCTGAAATGTTGAATTTGAGATAGTCAAGGCTGAAACTCCCCAGGGCTTTAAGTAGGGTCAGAAAGTTGAACAGTTGAACAGCTGTTCAAACTGGATGTCAGTCAAATTTTCAGCACATTTCATAATGTGTTGCATGTGCAACCAATGTGTTCCTACTGTGTCACTTCATTAAAAGTGAAAGAAGGGGAAGCAGCAATGGAGAAAATGTACAAACTCTTACTGAGCACCCAATGTCCTTGCACATCTGCAGGCAGCTATATAAGACCCAAGTGTAATATCATGTGCTATAGTATGAGGCACTCTTATGGCCCAAAAGTAGAAGCAAAATAGTTAAGCATGCTGAGTTGCTGTCTCTAGCACTGTCCAAAGGTTTCCATCAGGAAACAAACAGTGTAGAACACAACCACTACCTGAAAGTCTATCTATCTCATCGGAATCAGAGTGGAGAAACTGGAGAAAACCCTACATATTCAGCAATTAACCAATACGAGACCAAGATGTCCCTTCTGTGGTTGCAGGAACCTAAGACTAGGATTAAGTTTCTGTAATTCACTGTCTTCCTAGGATTATATCTCCACAGTGCATCTTTACTGGAAATGCATCCAGAAGACAAAACACTGCTGGAGGATCTATGCAAGTACCATGTAGCACTTCAGAGTACAGCTTCAATCTTTACCTCAGCAGGTGAAAAAGTGCATTAACGCCAGTAGTGTGGCTGTGTGCAACGCACGAGACTCCAGATAGAAACAAAAGGCAAAAATGACACCTGAAAAGACCTACTTCAGTGCACCAAATTGCCAATACATAATAATTATTATTACTTCTGTTTTCCCATTCCACCCCTCTGCCCTGCCCTCCAAATTCCTGTTTTGCTCTTAACTGAATAGATATTCAACAACAAATTTTGGGAGTGCTGCTTCCTACTTACTACGAACATCTTCACACTGTTGCTTTGTGAGAAAATTTGACACCATCTCTGTTCTCATTGCACTTTGTGACATCCATGAAATTTAAATGCTGTACTAGGGAGCTAAAGAAAGCTCAAACACATAAACAAATTATTATGTGTCAGCTGAGACATGTTAGCTGCAAAAGAGATTTAAGCTAAACTGAATTGCCTAGCACTCACATTTGCTTTAGATTAAAAGAAAATAAACACAGTTAAAGCTGGTATGGTATTTCGATGGTGCTTGTACCCAGAAGCTGTTTCTGGAAAACCTTGCAGACTTGGATTCACCAAAGAATAACAGCATGCATCTCCTGAGACCTTGCAAGAAGGAAGAAGGATACCAAAGCAGCTACACAATGTAAAAAAGCAGGCAACTACATAAAATTATGTATAGCATTACCACCCAAAATATTGAAGGAACTTTTCTGAACTACTATCTATAGGGACTGCAGTGTGTTTATTTCTATTTAAAGGACCATCCATCAGGTACAGTAGGAAAATGGAAGAAAAGAGAAGGTAACTAACTGCCCCTGGCAGCTTCCAGTTTAAAACAGGATACAACAAGAGGATGTAGGCAGGAATCAGATGGAGTCCAAGATAACAGTGAGACAACACTCACCAGGATCATATGCTGGGTCCCAACACACGAGGACAGACATTTTCAAGGTTTGCGTTAGTGTCATAGCAAGTGGCTTTGAAAAATAATGAAATATAATGCTTTCAAATGTTTGTACAGATAAGAGATGGAACCCAGGGAAAAAAGGATCCCAGGGAGTCCAAAATGAAAGGTAAGGCTCAGTATGTTTGATGATGCTCAGAAGTGTAAATAAGTAGGCTGTGAGATTCAACAGAGAAGGAGAGTCAGAGAATTATCCCTGCAGTGAATTTCTTAATTGATATGAAGTGGTGAAATTATTTTTGTCAAGGCCAGAGAATAGGAAATTTCAGTAAATGCAAGATGAGATAATGACAACTTGGATGACAGTTTATTTCTGTGTATGGTGAGTGAAGACATTTGAAAATGTGTGCAAAATTTAAACACAGCTTGGAAATGAGGACATACAGAATTGAAGAAAGCACTTAGACCATAATGTCATTGTGAGTAATGAGCAAAGATGTTTTAAGAAAGACAGAAATCTATCGTGCTGGATTCAACTGAAGGCTGAACCATGCAGTATCAGAGAAACAGCCCAAACTCTACATTTGGTGTTATAGTAAATCTGCCCTACATAGGAAGAGAAGTCATGTAATGTGAATTACTTGGGCATAGGGTGCAGAGATAAAATGGATCAGAGGATAAGATCTTTTAGTAGACCATAGACAGTATTTTGGGGTATACCAGGACCCTCTGAAAGGCAATTTGTGTGTCTCAGGAAACAGGCAGAGAACCACTGGCAGACACAATCACAGGTAGTAAGGCTTTAAGAAGAGATTTTCAGACAAAATCAAAGGTAACTGCTAGGAGAAAATGATGACGAGAACAGAGATTTCTGTTGGTTGATTGTATTTAATGGAAGAAATAAAAACATACCAGCTGACAAAAAGGGAGAAAGACTAGAGGAGGTTCTGGGGAAAAGCAAGGTAAGGAAGTCAAAGGAAGATGAGCTCTACCCAGATGAGGAAGCCAAACCTGCAGGAAAACAAGCAGTTGAAGAAGTGGTAGGTGAGGCAAGTCAATGTTATTCATCTACCTCCCTTAAAAGCAATTTGCAAGACCTGTTTGGAGAGGAGAGAAGAACATGGGGACAACTGAAAATGTATGCACAGAGAAAGTGTGACTCAGCTAAGCCAGAGGCAGGGGACAGGGCTAGAGAAGGGCAGACACACTCATCCTGGCAGAACTCGGTCTATTCACAGGACTTATGCCAGAGATGCCCCATAGCAAAAGAAGCAGACATTGGAGGACAGCCAGCCTGTAACTTGATGATAGGAAAGAGAAGTGAACAATTAGAGGGTAGAGAAGGCTTGCAGAAGGGAAATATTTTTAGAAATGTATGTCACTAAGGCATAAACACAGTGCACCCACATAGACATTTTGATGAGCTACACCTTTAACTGCATGTATTGCTGTTCAGAAAAAAGCGTTAAGAGACAGAAATGTGGCTCTGCTTCAGCTGAGAGGGCAATTGAGATGCAGAAAGGGGTAATAGGTATAGTTTCCCATGCAACATTACTTCAGTGCCAATCTGCCTGTCTAGTGATTGTGTAACCACAATCAGCATTATTTCCTTAACAGTAAGTGATGCAACAGGCAAGACACTTTCTCCAGGCCCATAAACAGTACTAACTCATTGGCCCATAAGTAGTACTAGGTGCATTTAGCAGGTGGTTGAGTGATCACTTGGACAGTTCCACCCAGAGAACAATAAAACTACCCAACATGCCACTTAGCAACACAACAATTTCCTTGGGTTACTGCTGCTAGTCCAGAATCCAACACCAGCTGAGAAGCTTCTAGGATCTCCACATTACCAGCTTGATTAGCAGCAGACTGTATATTAGTATTATTTAACCAAATAAGTGCACAATACTGTTGTCTGTACAGTGTCCCACTGTTACGTCTTTATCCAAACCAGCCCACATCCGCAACCAAGTCCCTATTAGTTTAGCTAGATCATGTGGGAGTGTGGAAGGGATGGATCTGGGCAACAGTGGGAAACATCTAGAATTAACAAGGACAAAACAGAGAGCATCTTAACAGCTGTGGAAGCTCTTCAGCCCATATTGTCTTGATGCCTTCCCCAGCCACCTTGCACAGACACTGACACAGTGTGCCATGCTGAACAAGCAGAACCTAGCTGCCGCACCCACTCAGGGAAACACACTCAAACAAGTGAGATGCAAATGCTGACCACTGGGCAGCCCCACAGGGAATCAGGACTCCTAGTATGTGTGGGGACAAGTAGCAAGTGCTTGCACAAAAAGATCATGTGAACATTAGCAGAAAGGCCATTTCAGGAGAAGTTACCAAACAATTTCTCTCTCCTTTATGAATTATCACAAACCATTGAATGTGGGCATAACTGACAGAAAATCCTGCTGAACTAAACTGCAGTTCCTGAGCAGGGATAATAAACCTTCCAAGAAATCAAATTAATACAATTGAGCCCAGGAAAGAAAGATATTACCCTACACACCAAAAAGAACTTGTTGGAAACAAGTAGATAAGTGGACAATTAAACAAGCTGTTAATCTCAGCTCTCACCAGAGAGCATATTTTGAGAGGAAAACTCAAGTCCAGAGACGCAGTCAGGGGTTTGGGTTTTCTGTTTCAATGCAAAGGACAGGAGATTTTAATTCCAGCTTTGCTTTTCTTCACAGGATGGATAAGCCCATGCACATGGTACTTTTTCCAGGGTCCTTACTCACACAATTTCATTTCTATGAGAAAAACATGAAAATTAATGTGTTCTAAAAATATTTTCACATTAAAAATAGAAATCAGTTTGCTCAGTGCTGTCACTACAGCATATTGCAGTCTACCCCCATATTGTTCCTTAAATACTCTGTACGCAACACTAGATTTGCACATTTTTCTCTGGGAACCTAAAATCAATAAAGGAATTGCTTCCATTTCCATATTACGCACTCATATTCACAAATATCTGATTTACATGAAACAGTCATGACTAGACTGTCACCCTGTCTTGTGATGGATCTTCAAACATAACTGAATTAAATTTGTCCAAAATAGAAATCATTCATGTACACGTTATCACTTGTCCTCACTCTACAAACTCCATTATTTCTAATGATTTCATTATTTTTAAGTAAACTATTTGCATTTTTTAACCACAAGGCAGGAGGAGGAGTGAAAGGAAAGAAAGCATAAGATCATTTGCACAGCCCTTAAGAGAGTGCAATTACTTGCCAGTGTGAACTTCCTTTGTTGTACCAAGTAAGCGCTGCTTCTCATGAGCTGAAACCATATTGTTTAAAAACAAAAATAAAACAATCACTGAACAGAAACAAGCAGCATTTATCACTTAAGAGGAAAGAAATATGCCACAACCTTATCAGCAAGGAATTCTGACAAACAGCCACATTCGTCCCGTCAGCTCCCACACTTCTCAAAGTGGAAAGGAAACTCTTACAGAAATTGGTTGAAATGATGAAATTGCCCAAGAGGAAACTGGTGTCTCTTGTGCAAGTCATACCTACGCAAACCACAAGCCAGGCATCTAAGCAAGTGCTAAAAGCCATGCCTGCCAGAACTATTAGTACTGGATCTAAGCTAGATGGAAATGGAGTAGGGGATGGGACTAAAAAATTAGAAAAATTCCCAGACAGGTACAGTTGTGTTGTTTGGGTTTTTTTTTTGGGGGGGGGG
>JANHGB010024832.1:0-21923 GCA_026283785.1 Coracopsis vasa | reverse complement strand
GGGCAGGATCACCTCCTTTGACCTGCTGGTCACGCTCCTTTTGATGCAGCCCAGGATACAGTTGGCTTTCTGGGCTGTGAGGCCACACTGAAGCCGATTCATGTTCATTTTCTCATCGATCATCACCCCCAAGTCCTTCCCCACACGGCTGCTCTCAATCTCTTCTCCAACCAACCTGTAGCTGTGCCTGGGATTGCTCTGACCCAGGTGAAGGACCTTACACTTGTCATGGTTAAACTTCATCAGGTTGGCATCAGCCCACCTCACAAGCGTGTCAAGGTACCTCTGGATGGCATTCCTTCCCTCCAGTGTATCAACTGAACCACACAGCTGATTCAGGTCAGCTGTCTCAAATGTACCCTTCCCATTTTCTTGCTCACCCTACTTTTTGAGGAGATGGGGCCATGCATAGAGTGAGAAAAAGAAAAAGCCATGACACTGTGCAAGCACTGCTCAGCAATGGCCAAAACACTTGTGTTTACCAATGTTCTTTTAGCCACAAATGCAAAGCAGAGCACCATACCGGCTGCTGTAATGAAAGTTGACTTCATCCCAGCCAGACCCAGCACAAGTAGAGACTCAAGTGTATCCATACTGGTAAAGCTGTCTTGGGTTGTATGTATTGGGCAATGCATTTTCTGACAGGGAAGAAGGAGCTATTCATACTCCCATGTAAAGAATATTTTCCACTCATTCTCAGGTGATAGGAAGCCAAGATGAGAGGGAATTAATAGTTTTTACATCTGAAAATGTTTTCAGCTTAAGGTACAGAGAAGTGTGGTATGAGATAGTAAGTATAGGCAGGCTTCTGCTGTGGTCATAACAACCAGTGTAAAAGCCTGCTCTTTACAGAAAGGTTGGAGACACTAAAGAAAACTGGATAAAATTGTTACAAGAAGGAAAGGAGGGAGAGGGAGAGGGGGAAAAAAAAGGAAGTGGAAGTTTTACTGGTAGAAAGTCAGATTCTGTTATATTTTGCTTAGTCTTGAGATTGAGGCCACATTCAGGTTGGAATGAATACTTGTATATTCTTGCTCAGGTTTTAGTATGTGCATAGTGATTCTGATTATGTTCTAATTTTTGGCCTCTACTTGATATAAGAGACATTTCCTTTAGATAATGAACTACTTCATAGCATATGTGCAGATCACTGAGACAGAGCTGATGGCAGTTCCTTTACCCCCTTGATAACCAGGCAGGAACTGTGTGGAATGCCACAGTGGAAGTAATTGTCATTGCTGAGAATGCAGATTAATACTTTATGGCCATAGAAGTTGATTTTGTAGACTGAAATAAGATGTCCATTTGTACCAGGAGTTGTCAAACACTCAGGCATGAAGAATAATATCAATGTAGGTGATTTTGGCATGTCTGAATATTCTGAACTGACAGATAAGGTCCTAGAATACCTTACAGTACTGGCAACTACTGGTCTTCGTGACAGGAATATGCCTGTCATTCATGGTCTGCTGGGATCCAGTGGGACATAGTGCTTGGGAACATATCTGTTACTGGTGTCACAGTGAAGTTGGACATACTGTTCTACCAGAATTCTGCAATCAGAAATTACAAGTTGTAATTCACAGCTTGTAATTTCCAATAGATAGGCAAGAAGATGGCAATATAGCCTTTCAAGAAGACAGCTGTGAGAACAGATTGACAAGTAGCTGATGCACAGATAGCTGTGTGTCAGATCTCTAGAAGACAAAACAGGAAGCTTCTCATGACCTGAAATTATAAAGACAGGACCTCATAATTTACATGCCCAGAACTAATAATCTGTTCCTTGCAGAGGGCTCTGAAGGTTATTTCATATCTAGAAATGATAACGCTAGAAATTATCCATGCTAGCTGATATCTAGAGTGAGATGTGGTCCTGATAAAAACCTGTGATATACTCCTTTTATCTTGCCTGAGGCAGGCGGCTTCTGTTACTCAGATGTGCTCTTGAAAAAGCTTGTGCAGTGCTGTGAGTAATATGCCCTTGTGATAAATTATCCAGCACCTCACTGTTGCTGGAGACAGCTTTCCTACTGCTTAAGAGCTCTCAGGAGCTTGTAGCCTATAACAGCATATTACAGCACATAGAAGCAGTGATATCATTGCTGAGGTCCCTTAGGTAGATTAAGAAGTAATGATAGATGTTGGTGAAAGCAGGGCAGAAATACTTCCTTGGCTTTATTGGGTTTTGATGCATTTATGGTTCCTGTGAGCTAGATGAGGCCTAGGAAGGACTTGGAAACACTGTAAAAGTGTAAAGCTTCTGGGATAGATGGCATGGGGTATGTTGTATGGCTAAGAGTGAGAATCTTTGGTATACCTCTGAGGATGACATGTGGTATGCTAAGAATACTAAGTACGAAATGTTTATATCAGCTTTACACATCCAAATTCCTTTTTATGTGACCGTTATTTTTCATATTATATGTTTACATATTTGTTGTACTTTTTTGTGGGCTACTTCTAGAAAAAACAGTGGTCTGTAAAGCAATAGAATCATGTCAGTATAATGTATGTGATTATTCAGGCCTCTGCAGGAACTGTTTGCCACCTTATAGCATTCAAACTTGCCTCTAGTTTGCTAGGGTTTACTGTAACCTTTTTTTGACTGTTGCTTTCTAAGCATGTACTGTGAATATTTTCCTCCAGGATACTTTAGACTAAAACATTTTATGTGCTGTAATGAGTTTTTACTCTTCTTTCTCTCCCTTTATTATTTCTGCGTATTTCAATGGTTCTACCTACTAATGTATTAAGGTGCAAATTACTTTTGTTCCAAAAATCATGAAGAAATGAACTTATTAAAAGCAGGTACATAAAAAAAAATCAGTGCTTTTTGACTATAACTGAACTGTTGCTCCCAATTCAAAACATCGTAGTCCTTTAACTCAATACTTTAAATTGATCTTTTGGGATTTTGAGAGGGAGGATGTGCAGATGTTAAGTGGTGACTTAAGGTATGCCTTTTTTACAAGAAAATTTGTGCAAATAGTCTCTTTTGCCCAAGATCATAAGAGATAATTGTGTGAGAAAGAGTTAGGCTGAAAACAGACGTTTAGGCTGAAAAGAGAAATTTGTTTTTGTAATCTCTGTGTGGGAGTTTTATAATCACACAATATCTACTGCATTTGCTGTACTCACTGACTTTGTAATCAAATCTGAAAAGCATTCAGCTCTCTATTCCGTGTTCATGATGAACTGGAGCATATGTCTACTTCTTTGTTAATCTTTTGACAGAAACGTAATTTCAGAGATGTCACGCATTGTATTTAACATACCACATTTCCTTCATTATCATTCCCAAAATAAATTAGGCTCTGTGCTCGAGCAATTAGTATCAATTGCTCTGTGCTTGTGCATATGTGAATAACTTTTATACTTAACTTTATACACTGAGTTAAATCAGACTTATATTGCCCATCACAGGAAACTTTTAATCCCTTGTATTTCTGTAATGCAGTAACTTAGAATCTGTGAGATTCTTGAAGATCTCTAGTGGTACATGCAATTTTTACTTCTTTTATTCTTCTTAAATAGAGGAGTGTTATATAGATTGTCAAGAAAAAAAATTGTCATCTCATGTTTATACAAAAAAAAAATAGAAAATAATTCTAGCTACTGTGTATCAGTATTATAGTTAAAAGAATTACAAATTCCTGAATTACAGCTGACACTTTATAGAAAGAAAAAATTGAAATGTTCATTATGAACTCCTTCTTTACCTCTTTATGACATGAATCTTGCTATTAATGGTCTTCTGCTAACATATAATAGTCTTTTAATGTGAAAAGCTAGTAGGAGTTAGGCTAAAACCAAAGCAAATGATGCACCCAATATTAGTCATGTAGAAGTCCTGTCTGTAGGATGCTGTGTATGTGGATTCAAGAGGAAACTGAACAGAAATGCAGGAAGTACCTCCGCTGCAAACAGTTATAGGTTAGTAGAGACTTAGGTTGTAGTGTCATGGGTAACTCATATGTTCTTACTTTTCCACAGACACCAGTTAAATGACACTGTTGGAAAGACAATTCCAGGCTAGACAGACAGTTGGTTTAATCTAATACGTCTGTTCTTATGATGTCTTTGTTCTTCACAAGTTCCAAGATAGATCTTGGGAATTAAAAAAAAAGGAGATGATAAACTTTCTTGAAATATACACCAGGGGGTAAAAAATAAGAAACCGGATTATGATGAGATTTACAACAATTTGTCTTTTAAAAAGGAGGTATCAAAAAAAAAAAAAATCTAGAAAGAATGTGTAAATTATTACTTCAGTTCTAGCATTTTGGTTAATTTTAATTGATGGACACAAGCATTCTGTGATGATAGCTTTAGTTATTGACATTTTGTATATCTTTTATTGATACTTTGTGCATCTTGGCCATGAACTGTCTCAGGGAAAGACAGGTGCTGTTGCATATACCAGAATCTTTGTGCCTCCAGCCTACCCCATCTTTAGTCGAACATGTGTTATCATAATCCTTTTCCATTGTACACTGTTAATCTCTACTTTTTTTCATTTTCTATTAAAAATCTGTTACAAGAATTTTAGCACCTTTGTCTTGGATTCATGTCTTTCTCATATAGATGTCCAAACAAAACTGGGTGCTTTTCTATGCTACTTGACATCATTTTAAGTGTGAAGCCACTCCATCAAAGTTGTATGGCCAGAATCCTTGCATTTTCGTTGAGAAAATCTTTAGGAATCTTAGATCACCTTTTGTCAGAAACTCTCCAAAAAGGCTTTGGAAGCACTCTGCTTTTGCCAACTTTGTTGACTCTAAACCAAGAAAAGGACAAGTGCCATAAAACTGGGATTACTGGAAATGTATGATGTGCAAAAGAAGAATTCAGTATTCCTGAAATGCTAGACCAGGGCAATGGCATCTGATACACTGCATCTCCTTGTCCATCCTCTCCAATATTGAAGGAGACAGATGTCCCAGCGCTTGCCAGTACAACACTGACACCTCAGTTTAGTTATGAAGGATACATTTTGATGCTGTTAGAGGAATAAAGGAGCTATGCCAGCATTTGTGGAAAGAATTATCTGGCATGAGGGAAGACAGAATGATGAAGTAGAAATGGGAAGAGAAAAGTGGAAGAAAATATCTTCAGCTATATAGTGAGTTCTCCAGTTTTTGTAGGCAAAGTTCAGGGAAAACAACTTAAGAGACTAAAGACCCTAACTGGACCCTCCAGACCATGTAAAAATGCTCTGCACCTCACAAATAAGAAGTAGACATGGACTCTAACTATAAAGTATCTGAGTACCATAACCCCATACTGTTTTCAGTATGAACAGTATGGGGAAAGGAGTGGATTGTCTCTGTTTATTGACCTAGCATCTCACTAGACCCAATATTTATATGCCAACTTTTCCTTGTTTAATACTTCATTAATACGTAGTCTGATGTAATCTATTGAGGTACAAGCAAGCTAATTAATTTTTACTTTCATTAGATACATATTTGACTCATCAGGGGGATTTCTTGTGGCAATATAACTCCAGCTAGTATGACTTTATATCAGTAAGAGCTAGTTAAGGGTTGGAAAGATTAGGGAGACTATAGGAAAACAATTGGCATATGAGAAATCTCTGAGCCTTTGTAAGAGAAGGCAAGTTAAATTGCCTAAGAACTTTATAGGTCTAATTCTGCATGGTTATTAAATTTAAATGCATAGTGAGTTTCACAAGTGGACATGACAGGAAAGGGGAGGCGAGCGGAGATACAAGATTTAATGAAATAAATCACATCTGAATGTCTAAATTATGCAGATCACTTCACACTTTTTCCTTCTTTAATAAACGGATTAAACAAAACGAAGCTTCATTTTCTTTCAAAAGATAGCTTTTAAAAGCTAATAGATTTCTTGAGCAGTGCAAAGACCCTTGGATGAAAATTATTATAGAAATGTTTATATTTGTGAAAAATTAGTATGGTCCCCTGTATCACAATTAGTTTTAGACTTTTGCACACAAACTTTTGTTTGCTTAACTGCACAGAAAATGTAGAAGTCTTTTCTGGGAATACATCCTGGGCTGAAAAGCTTAAAAGCTTGAGCTCAGTATACCTTCTGTGTTATGTAAACATGCAAATGTATGTGACCAACTTGTGGTGCTTGTAAATTTTCATCAGGCTTCCCACAGACAATTTTAAGTGCTTTCATCCTGGTTTTGGCAAGGGAGTTCTCTGTTCTTATAGCAGTTGCACAGCTGAAATAATAAAACAGATCATTGCAAAAGCAAATGCTCATGATGGATTTTCTCCTACTGTTCAGAAACAAAAGTGAAGGCTGGTGTGAGCAGTAGGAGGTCACCCTATCTTTAGTTGATTTAATTCTGTCTGAGTTGTCTCCTGTAAAACCTAATGAAAACTCAATATTGTCAGCATGGTCTAGCAAACTATTCAACAACTTGAACTTAGAAAGAAACTTTAAATGCTTGATTCTTTTTTCTGCTTGCTCTGAATAAAACTGCTAGCCAAATGTATCCAAAATAATTAGAAAACAAACACCAAAGATTCCCACATGCAGATTCCTACACTTGTTCCCATATGATTTCTACTCTTATAAAAAAAGAAATAGCGACTGAAATTGCAGGCAGTATGAAAAATGCATCTTGGCAACAACTCCCAAAATTACAGCAATGTGAGTTTATTCTTTTAATATTGTTTTTAAAAGCAGATGTCTTGTCTGTCTGTTTTTCCATTCTAGAGTTGTAGCTTGACATGCCTTTTCTGTCAAGTCATAGATTGAATCCCAGACTTCAAATCATATGAGAGATTTATGCTTTACCTCTTTGTTAAGGTTTTCTTTCACAGTTCATGAAATGTCATCACCTCTAGAGACCACCTCCTTATTCTAGACAAGGGTAGCCACCTGCACTGAATCACTGACTAATTGGGCATGTCCTTCCTTTATTTATTCTTCAGCTGATAATTGCCTCTTCAACGTACACTAATTCACTGCATTAGTCAACATATTAATCCACTTGAATAAGTTCAGAAAATATTTTTTTTATAATAAACAAAGGATATTATTTAACTTTTCCTTAATGCCACCAGGGACCCATGTTTTCCTTGAACCAGTAACATGGTATTTTACTGGCAAATTTGCTAAAAGATTATTTTTTCAGCTTCTGTTCTTCTGGACACCTAATTGGTCAGACAGAAACCAAAAATGCTGCTTTCTGTTTCCTGCAACTATCAGAGAAAAATGCATACCTCTTTTTCTTTTTTAAATGATGTTAACTTTATGTTAATTTTTTTTTATATCACTAGAACACACTAGAATGAAAGTAAAATCAGGATTGCTTGATCATTCCTGGAAAGTTCAAACAAACTGCCAAGGAATTTTATGAAGGAGAAAATCAATGGATATTGTTGCTGAAACTTCTTATGACTATAGTAGATGGACAAAACACTGTGTTAGCTTGTATATCTGTCTTACAGTAAATGAAGCATGGCATATAATTAAACGATGACTTCAAATGTAATTCTGAAGCATAGTCTTTTACATTAGAAAATGGAACAAAATAGATTTTGGTATAGATCATACAGTTTGATATTTTCTTCCAATATCAGTCCAAATATACAGCTTGTAGTTGGTGGTAGCTCAGGTAATACATCCACAGCACTGCTTCATGAGCACTTTTGTACCCTTGAGCGAATAAACAATGAATATCTTGGACAGATTTTACAATGCGACCTTAAGCAAGAACTTCTGTTTCTCATAGACCTTCTAAGTTACTTTCTTTCTTAACTGGCTGTCAGTGACCTCAACCATCTTCTATCTTGCCTGTCAGAACCATAAATATCCCTTACTTGGAATTACTATTTACCTTGGGCTTGACTGTAGCTCTGCCCTGGACATGGAGCATCAGACTGCTGTGCACTCCAAGATTCAGATTGGCACTATCTGCTCCAACTTGTTCCATGGGGAAGTTACCCTGTGACAAGCCAGCTGCCTACTTCAGCCTTTGCACAATTATGCTCCTACAACAGCCTTCACAACACTGGCATGAACCCTTGCACAAAGAGCATAAGCAGTGCGCCGAGGCTTCTGTTATTCTTGTCTGGAGAACTGAAACACTACTAATACAAGGAGCAATGCATATGTTCTGACTCCCTGTCTGGCTGTTGAAACTGTACCACAATTTTTCCTTTCCAGAGGCCTAGATTCAGAGAAAGAAAATAGGACCTGATCAGCGCAAGCATGTAGGTAGGTTGGTACCTGTCATTCCTACTTTTTGAGTAATATTATATACCTAATATTTTCTCAGAAGTAGAATTCATAAATACAATTTGGCAATGTGAAAGAGGAATTCATAACACCCAGAACACTCAACAGGGTTAGATTAAACTAAATCATAGCAACTTATGAAAAGCTTGTTATAATGAAGACTGACAGTTTCCTAAAGCATTCACATTAGGAAATAATTTGGGATTTTTTTCAATTTTATATCAAGACTTTCCTTTAATGAGATAAATCATAATATAATCAATGACAGAAGATAACTATACTTTTAAAAATAACAGAAAAAAGTAGCAGCTCTCTTCTGGACTTAGGTACCTTCCTGTCAATTTTAGTCATTTGGCTGTGCAAGTTATACAAAATAAGGCTCATCTTTTTCTTACAAAAAAAAAGCTAGAGGAATCCAGCAGGCATTCACCTTTTATATGTAAGTGATTCAATTGCTTAGTTGTTACAGTGTTTGTCAAGGATTGTCAAAACTCTGCTTTAAGGGAACTGACCCACATCTCTCTTGCCCCTCAGCAGAGCGCCTGGTGGCAAGCTACAGAGGAAAGGTGACTGCCCTTCTGTTCAACATGTGTGCTAGTATAGCAGAAAGAAAATTTCAAGAGGCAGAAAATGAGTGAGTAAGCGAAAGGAAGCATGACTCCATGGCCCAGAAATAAGGTCACTTCTTGGCAGAGGAAGTTTTGGTTCTGGTATGTGGCCATAACATTATTTATTTATTTTATCCAATAGGTTTTTAATGCAAAATGCAGAAGCAACCCCTGACTTCTATGTTGCAATGGCTACACTCTTGGCTGTACCAAAGCTAATTAAGTTTACGTAAGTTGCAGTCATACAAATCGGCAGCATAGATTTATTTTTAAGCTGCCTGTATCTCCACAGGCATTGTCTACAGAACCTGGATGCACAGCTCCAGGCTCCAGGAATCCCCTAAGCAGCAATGCTCAGGTGCTGCAGTGTTCAGTAATGCGACAGCCAAGTCTTCTTGCAGCTCCAGCTCTGTATGACTAAGCGTAACTGATACAAACACTTCAACAAAGTAGCTCTTAGCAAACAAGGGTAGCATATCTGCTCCATGTTTATGCATTGTTACACTGAGACAAAAATCAGAACTATATTTCTACGGAAAGTGCTGGGTCTAGAAAAAAGAACATATCTACGAAGAAGTAATGCATCAGTTGTAGAAAGCTCCAGAATATTTTAACTGGAGCTGGTTAAATTTTCAGCTCTTAGACTACAGCATAAATAACATCATTTTTATTTCTCTGTATAAATCACAAAAGCTACTTCTGCACATTTCCTTATGCTTAATCTCTCTGTGTTGTCACTTCTGATGCCATATAACCAGCTGTATACACACTTTCTTCTGTTGAAGACACTGCAGACTCTTGCGAAATAAGAGGTGGAATCAAGGATTTCCTTTTCCTAGGAAGATGGTAATCAATTTTAATTGCAAAAAATTAAAATAACTGGTATAGGGAGTGGCTAAATACTGAAATTTCTTTTAAGAGACTGGATTCTTGAGGAAGGTTTTAAAAAATCTTGTACAGAAGCAGACAGAAATCTTACCTTCATCTGAACCTTGGTTATATGTTTTATATATATATATGTATGTTGTATGGTTAACGGCTACAAAGAATCAGAGACAGAAAATAGTATCAGATAGATATAATTAACTTACATAAATTTTCACACAGAAAATACTTTAGAAAAAAATGTTAATACTATGAATCAAATTCTTAGGATCTAGAAGAAAAAAAAATATTGTCTGGGCAATTGTAACTCAGCTATATCAATTTATGTTTTACATGTTACCTTATATGCCTCATTTGGGTGACACGGTTTCATGTGAGGTGTCCCTGCCCATGGAAGGGTGTTGGAACTTGATGATCTTGAGGTCCTTTCCAACCCTAACTATTCTACGATTCTATGATTAGATGATCACACACTATTGTTTTGAAGAAGCATTTGTTTCACACAGAGCTTGCAGTTATATATCTCCAGTATTCAGAAAATGATCCATTTCTCAAAGTATATTTTAATTTCTTTTTTTGTATGAAATTTCCTACCTCTATTTGTGTCTGTATAAATGGTGCTAACATGCTGTAGTTCTAAAGAAACAGTGTACCTGATTCAGATTAAAGTGAATACAGCTTGACTCTCTTTACCCTGAAACTTCATAAATTTACATGCCAACATTTTTTTAGAAAGTCTTATGATGAGGTCAACGTGAAGTAGAGCCCCAGTGTTATATTACAATGCAAAGAAACCAATAGACAATGTTATAAAATTACTTCATATTACATATCTCTGCTTACAAAGCTGGGCATATGTTAAAGTTGTAAGTTAATACAGAACATTTTAAAACTATTAAATTAGGAACATTCCGTGTAACAGCTGTAATACCAATTACAAATTCTGGAGCAAATTTTGCCATTCATAGCTTCATTCTCATTAAAAATTGTCTTCAACAGAGGCATATTAAACTACACTGCCTTAAAATGAACTTTAACATTACCCCACATCACTTGCATATTTCTTCCTTAATATGATATCACAGTGTTATAAATCTTTTTTGTCAGATTTAAGAGTTCATTTTGCAAATTCTAGATTTTTTGTTGATGATGTGAATACTTCTTAGGCCGTGATAGTTTCTCATGAGCTTGGTTTAAAAGTACCCATCTTTCATGGCATCTCTGGGAAATTGCAGCTTTTTGCTGAGGACATGAGGGTCTAGGGTGTTGGTGACACACTTGTGTTCCTATGGCACCTTTTGTGTGTCACATCTAATCTCAGGCTTTGATGAATCTGTGTTACAGCAGACCATCTATATATTCAATTCCCTGTTGCAGAACTAATGTGACAGCTAAAGATATATCTTGTAGGTGTCTGTAACATTTCATTGTCTTGCCTTTCAGCCATTCACCGTATTTCAACTTGCCATAATATCAGCTCTGGACCATCTTTTATCAAAACACATAGCACATGCCCAAAGCTGTGTTAACTGACCTACAGGAGCATTATAATGTGTGGAATAGTGCTGTAACGTCTCATTGTCTAGGATCTGACCCTGTTGTTTTATGCCAGCAGGTGTATAAAAAAAAAAAAGGCATTTGGAATTGAGGTGATTAACATAACATAGCAACAAATAGTTCAAGTTTCTTAGCTGTACAAAAGAATATACTACTCTATAATACACATTTAGTTTTGCTTTGAGTTGGATTCTCTTTTGGACTTCTGTCTTTAAGTGCAGAAAGCAGCACTTCTAAGCACATAGCATTTGTAAAGGGGTATCAGTCAAGCATTTTTACCCACATCATAAAGTGAGATTGCTCTTCAAAATTCAAGTCCACAGCAATTGTGCATTATCATTCACCAGTATGACAATTATTTAATTTCCAGAAAATGACTTGTTGAAGAAAGATGACAGATGACCTAGTCAGTATAACTCATAGCTGATCATGTTGGTTATGGTAAAATTTGAAAGGAATGTTAACATCTTAGCCCATTATTCCACCACTCCAGTGACTTGTTTCTGGAAAAATGAATTCCAGAATTTTATTGCTCATCTTCTAACTTGCCTATTCAGTGGGAAATACAGCTGAATTTAGGGGGTTTTGTGAGTAAAGTTTCAGAAGTAGATTTCACTATATGTAAGCCAACTTTATAGTGACAAAAATCATAATAAAGGAGTGCCATGTACCCTTAAAATTGTGTGTATTACAGAGCGGTTGCACATCACCATAGAAATAATGCAATTCAAGCTTAAGAAACCTGTATTATTGTGTGTCTTCATGCAGATGGCTACAGGCATGTTTCTAAACATCTAGTTAATACAGTCAGTGAAGCATACCAAATAACTCAGCTGCCATTAAAGTAGAATTCCAGAAGAACATTCATTGGTTAAACAGTCACCTAATAAAGTCATGATGCCAGAACATATCTTTCTTGGCTGCTCAGTATTGCTCAAGATGGAAGTGAGTTTCCCTTTTGTCTCATATTATACTAGCCATGTAGATATCTCAGGTTCTCCAGGGCGTTTCAAGCAGCACTAGATGTAATCAGTAGAGCTTTCTAGATTCCTATGATTAGCTTGAGTCTATTAACTAGCTCTTGAATGGAAACCTATAAGTAGACGCTGAAGTAGACACTGAAGTCTAGATATCTTAACCTCAAGTTGAATCCATCCTTGGAGTTCAACTTGGGACCAGGGGGAACCTTGGACTCTTCTAGAGTCTTAGCTTGGGACTATGTGGAACACACACATCTCAAATTATCCTCAATGTAGCCCTTCAAACACCTTAATCCATCCTATCATTTTGTTACCATTTTGTTTTTATAGGAGTTTCACAATGGAGTGACAATGATAGAGAACTTAGGCTTGGTTTAAATGGGTTCTTCATGTTCTCCTTTTCAATGATAGGTGAAAACCAGGTAATCAGTAAGTTCTACCCTTTAATACACTGGTAAGGCAGAGAAAATGAAATTAAAATTTAAAGTATGTCCCTATATCTGTTGAAGGTATATTGAGACCTGTACCTTTGTTTCAGAGATTGCATAGTTCAGATCATTGTGACTACACAGGTATCTTTGCTGGTTTTATGTGAGAGAAGTTGTACTCCAGCCTAAAGCATGCTAAGGGTTTGTTTTCCAGTGATAGTGTTAATATCACAGGATATCACTCCCACATCCTTGCTGCACAAGGGAGGGGGAATACAAGGAATGAATGCCCTTTAAACACAGAGCAAAAAAACAATCTAATTATGCTGCTCATAGTCTGCTGAGGAAACGGAATAGACACATCAGCATAATTTAAACTACCTTCTATTTGTCAACACTTCCAGCCATCATTTTGCTGGACTTGCCCCATTAATACAGATAACATTTTTATGTAGCTGAAAGTTCTCCTCTTGTTGACTCATGCTTTTTCTTTGAAACGAAAATGAAATTAAGATCTTATCAATATGGAATGGAACTCCACTTCCAGTACCTTGTGCTCTTTGAGAGATTTCAAATTTTGCCACATGGAGATCTGAGGTTGAATACTTTATAATCCTGCCTTCATTTCCTACTCTACCTTAGTACTACAGTTTTAGTGCTATACTCTCTTACTACCTCACTGCTGCCTTTTCAGCATCCTCAAACTTTACTAAATGACAAAAATAATCCATGAGTTTTCAGGCTAATCAGAACACCATAGCTGCCTCCTCAGCAGGAGAGTAAATAAACCACCTCATTTCTTGTCAATTGCTGGTCCTTAAAGGTCTTTCTCTGTTATTTTACACTCATTCTCCATACTTTCCCAGGTGTCATGGTTTAAGCCCAGCTGGTAACTCAGAACCAAACAGCCACTCGCTCACTCCCCTTTTTCCTCCCCCCACTCCCGAAGGCATGGGGAAGAGAATCGGAAGAATGTAACTCCCATGGGTTGAGATAAGAACAGTTTAGTAACTAAGGTATAACACAAACCACTGCTGCTACCACCAATAATAATAATGATAAGGGAAACAACAAGGGAAGAGAATACAACTCCTCACCACTTGTCGACCAATACCCAGCCCAACCCGAGCAGCGATCTAGCCCTTCTAGGTAACTGCCCCCAGTTTATGTAGTGGGCATAACATGCTGTGGTATGGAATACCCCTTCGGTTAGTTTGGGTCAGGTGTCCTGTGTCTGCTTTCTCCCGGCTTCCCCTCCTCCCAGGCAGAGCATGAGACTCAAAAAGTCCTTGGTTGGAGTAAACATTACTTAGCAACAACTGAAAACATCGGTGTTATCAGTGTTGTTCCCAGGCTGAAAGTCAAAACCACAGCACTTTACCAGCTACTAAGAAGGAGAAAAATGACTGCTACTGCTGAACCCAGGACACCAGGTCTGATTAAATTCAGTCTTGGGTCAGACATCAGGAATGTATCTGGACCTGCAGTGCACAGAGATGTGGGAACGAGGGGTATATATATTAAAAATGCATATTGACATTTCATGTCTTCAGAGGAGCTAGGAAAAAACATCCATTTGGGAGTGAAACCTTAACACTTTTAATAACTAAAATATATAGGAAGAGTGAGACATATAGCTTTCTCCTTTTTGTAGTGGTTAGCTGACATGGCAGAGCCTAGGAAATTTAGTGGTCTGTCTCCACTCAAGTTTCTCCAATCTAGCAAGCTCATGTGTCTCATATATAAATAATTTTTAAAAGCTACAGTCTGCTTACAATGCTTATATTGAAGGTTTACATCTGCCCTTTTGTTACCTCACAGTGTTAGGGTTTTTATATTTTACATGTTTTCCTAGAAATTATAATAAAATATCTTAAAGGTCTTTTCCAACCTAAATAATTCTGTGATCACTCTGTATTACTTGTTTTATTCCTTGCTTCTTTTCATTGTGTGGGAAGACATTCTATGACCTTGGACATCTCTTACTGAAATACTTTTTATATTCTCTAATTGGATTAATATGTGCTCTTTATAAAAGTTCCTGCTTATGTGTGCATGCTGTGTGAATGGCAACATATCTGCTGACATTTTCTATCAATTGAAATATTTCAATTAGTCTAATATGCTGCCCTTAGTAGAGTAAGAACAGAACAACTGGACTGGTGCAGCATTTCTGGGATAATCTTACCAGAAAGAGGAAAGGAAAACTTACATACTCATGAGAAGTGTGTAATTGCAGGAATTTCATATGATTTTTCTGTGTACTTATCTCAGTGAAGAATCGTTTTTCCTGTCATCTCACAACTCATGGAGCTGTTTAGGAAAAAAAAAAACCAAGCAAACCAAAACCAACAAACTTGGTCTCTTTCTCTCTGAAATGGACTCCTGATCAGTCATTACCACAGACCTCCATATCTACTTTTGATTCAACCAGCCATCTTAGTTATAGAGATGCTATGAGGTCTCTTCTGTGATATGTAAATTATTACATACAGGCATCAAATTACTCTGACTACTGTATTGTTTCACTGGCTTACTGTCATTTTTGGCTCACCTATTAGAGAAAAAAAGTGTAATGAAAAACAGCAGGCACTGCACAAGCAATCCAATCTGCTATTGTCCTTTAACATGTCAATACACAAGGTATTATATGCCATAATCTTGAAGTACTGGATGGGAAATCAAAATCCTTCCAAAAATAAGTAGAACTGTCTTGTACTTTGCTGAAACAGCAAAATGAAACCATTCAATTTTTGATCCTCTATTTCTGAGCTATTCAACTTCTTCTTAGTCAACAGAGAGAAATAAGTACTTCAAATGATGTCTTTTGGCTGCCTACTTTATAGATAAATGTGCTATGCCCTACTAGTGCCTATTTCTTTCTGATGAACTAGAATGGTTTGGTTTATAAATAAATAAATGTATAAATAAAATATATCTTTTATATATAGCTGAAGACAATATATAAGTAAAGACTGAAGTTGTTTGCTTTAGGTGAAAGAAGACTGGATATGCTGGAAAAAAAAAAACAAACCAACCAAATAAAAAAAACAAACTCCAAAACCAAATCCAAAATACTGAAAGCCACACAGAAAGTGAATTACATTCTCTTTTTACCTCTGACAGTAGAAACTCTAAGGATATTCAGTGAAATCAAAAGCAATGTATTTACAATTTTTGGAGAAGCTTTTCCCTCAGGAAGAGACTGAGGAGTGTTGAGCATGGATTCAGAGCAATATTTAAAGACTATACATGAGATATGTAGGAGTTGCAAAATTAAAGAAAATTATTAGTAGCTTGGAGATTCAAGGATATGGAAGAAGTATCCTCCAATGACTGATGAGATAAACATGAAATGATTTAACTACAAAAGCAAAAAGAGCTTCTCTTCTCATGTGCAATAAATCTCACTGTGACTTTCTGCATATTTGCAGATCTACTATATAAAATGTGTACAGTAAGAATCATAGCGTTATAGAACAGACCAGTTTGGAAGAGGCCTCAGAAGATTACCTGGTCCAACCTTTTGTGGGAAAGAAAGCCTAGATGAGACTATCAAGCACTCTGTCCAATCACATCCTATAAAATTCCAGTGATGGGGACTCTACCACATACCCGAGGAGGTTGTTCCAGTGATTGATTGTTCTCACTGTAAATGAAAATTTATTTTATTAAGAGGGAAACTTACCCATGTGAAACTTGCATCTGTTGTCCCTTGACCTCTCCATGTGGCTTTCTGTGAAGATAGAGTCTCTGTCCCCTTTGCAGCTGCCCTTTAACTTCTAGAATACTGTGATGAGGTCCCCCAGAGCCTTCTCTTCTCCAGGGAGAAAAGATCTAACTCATTCAATCTTTCCTCTGAGTAGAGCGGATGATCACATCTCTATCTCTGCTAGTAATGCCCCTGCAGGTGCAGCTCAAGATCCGATTTGTCTTTGTGCTGTAGCGGTACACCGCTGACTTGTGCTCAGCTTGTCCACCAAGATCCTTGGGTCTCTTTCAGCAAGGCTGCTCCCCAGCTACAGAGACCCCAGGCTGTTCTGGGCTCGTTGGTTATTCTGTTCCAGGTTCAGGATCTTTCACTAGTCTTTCTTAAACTGTTCTTGCTATCTCACTCTTCCAAGCTATCCAGGTCTCTTTGTAGGGTGTCTCTCCATTCTGACATGTCCACCTTACCACCCAGTTTGGTGTCATCAGTAAACCCAGGGAAGGTGACTTCAATACCATCATCCAGCTCATTTATGAAGATGTTTAACAGTGTGGGGCTTAGTATTGATGCCTAAGGGGAGATCACTTACGATAGACTGCCAGCCTGAGTAAAAGCCTTTGATCACCATCTTGAGTTCAGTCAGTGCAACTTTCCTATACATGTCACAGACCACCCCACCCAGTCTGAATCATGACACTTTTTCTAGGAGAAGGTTATGGGAAACACCACTGAGCACTTTGCTGAAGTCCAGGTATAGCTTCCACAGCTCTTCCCACGTTGACAGAAGATATTATTTAGTCATAGAAGGCGATTAAGTCAGTCAGAAGAAGTTAGTCAGGCATGACTTACCATTGGTAAACCCATGTTGGCTTTTCCCAATCACGTTTAATTCAGTCTGGGATAGTTTCTATGAGCACTCATCATAGGACTATGAGGACTATGAGGACTGATCCTGTGATCCGGGGTATGGCTTCAGCACATTCTGTGCATTCTCAAGGAGGACTAGAAGTTTGGGCTTCACATATGACCTAATGTGGTCCAAGAAAAAATTAAATAATTAGACTGGTCATTAGATTTAAATCTGATGTCATTGCTTCATGTATTTTAAAACTTTTCAGTATGATTTTATACAAATCCCTTCTGTGAAATATTCACTGAGACAATAAGCTTCCTATAGCATCCATGAGAGAACATCTTTAATTCTCTATTTGATCTCAATTTTTTAATGATCAAACATAGATTCTCTTGCATCAAAGCATTCCACAGCAGCTTGAACGGATTATAAATGAGAAGCTGAATTTGATTGTGATAATTTTTTCATTAACAAAGGACAAAACCCATTAGGCAATTGACTAATTTACTTTTACTTTATGCACATTTCTGTACGGAAATGTTTATGTTTCTTGGAAAGCTGCATGTCTTAGATCATCACTACTCTTTTTTCCATTTCTTGGATAGCTGCTAAATTCCTGTCTTCCAAGACAGAACGTTGTGGCTGTCATTCCATGTACCAAGATTAGCAGAGATTCTCTGTCAGGCATCCTGTCTCTTGACAGCTTAGTGAAACTGCTTACGATGTCATTGCTGTTGCTGTAAGCAGCTTCTACTATGTTTCTTCTTTCTTATTCTGCCATCTTTCAGTGCTACCAAGAAGAACCATGCATCAGCCTTGTTAACTTGGCCTTCCTCAGCAAAAGAAACTTTACCTGAAATGTATTGAATAGTCTCCAAATATGCTGGATAAAGACAGGAACTTAAAAAAATTATCATCTTTGTCACTGGTAACAGGTCTAACATTGTGAAATCATAATGATAGGTGCTCTGATAAAATCCAATGGCTTTATCACACCATCCGTTTTTAATCACTGGTGCCAATGAGAGAGGGATTGCTTCTGTGAGAGGAACAATTGCCAAAAAAAAAGAGCATGCCTAGACTTTATTTTTTCATTTCAGCAATGTAAATATACAGCAATTTATTCATGTTTGAACTTTTGCAAAGGTCATCTTGGTCTCCTAAGCAGTAAGCTATATGCAACCAACAGATACTTACATTTCTTTTTCTTTTGGGGAAAAATTGTGCATACACTGTAAGAAATATTTGGTATGTGACCACTTAAGTGACTGAAGAAGATCTGAATGATCTATATCTAAATCAGGGTAGGAAGTCATGTAAACAATACTGAGGGGAAATATGAAATAAGAAAGCCAGTACTCCAAAATTCTGCCTTTACAAAGGGATGCTAGTTGAGCTTGAGTGAGAAAGTTCCACTGATATAAGTAATAGCTTGGTCTTTGCAGCTGATTCTTGGGAGTTTATGTTGCAAAAAATTTGGTCATTATTCTTGTTAAAATAGTCTTGACCCTGATTCTAGGAGGAAAAAAGCACTAACTCTAGATTGATACATATAAAATTATCCTGATAATACGACATAAACCTGTCTATTGCAAGGGTGACAGGGGGAGCGGGGAACAAAAAAAGAAAAAGAAAATATAAGAAGGTGTTGTTGCTTTTCTTTTTTAAACACACCTGCATGGTATGACTCTTGTACATACATGTGTTGAATTGCATCAGCCAGTGTCAGTTTTGTAGCTTGTGGTCATAGCTGCTTATTGGTTGTTGTAATCTATTCAGGACTTGAATTTTCCCTTTAACAGCTTAACATTTGAGAAACAATGTGGTTTTAAGTACTTTAAGGGACTGTAACTTCCCGCCCCCCCTGTAACTTTTGTGAATATTTTAGTCTCATTTTGTCTTCTTGTCTGAATAAATAGTGGTTCTCTCTCCCCTGTGAAAAACCAGAGCACAACGAAGCAGATTTTTCAGTTTTATGAAATCACACAGATGTTGTATTTTAAAAGCTTGGAATTCTGATGCTTATCTCATCGACTTTTTCTGGGCCTAAATACTTAACTGAGCCTTTTCCACTTTTTTTTTTCTTTCTATTTCAGGGATTCCAAAAATCCTGTGCAAAGACCTGTAGTCACTGTACAGAAATGTGTTACAAGAGATGTACATCCTTCCTATCTGTGATTTGGATGAAGTGGTATGTAGAGATGCTTATCTCTTATTATGGAAAGAGACTAGGTATTATGCTCAAATTAGGTATCTGTTTGTTGACTCCAAGATAAATGGCATGAATAACATAATGAAGTGGCAATAAGTGATAGTTCTTCCATCCAAGTTAGTGTGAGGTATCTGTCAGTAGTCCTATTCTTTTGTACAAACTTCTATATAAAATACTCTGTTAGTATTGCCCTACATCTTCTTTCACTGAAACCAAAGACAAAGCTACGTAATATAAGATAAATGCTTGCTAATTTCCACCTTAAAAATGCAACAGGTAAGACTATAAATACAATTTTTGTTTGGATAGGGATATGCTGCAGTTATATAGTTATATCCCTCAGTGGAAAAGGAAAACTGTAATGTCCAAGATTTTCAGACTGTCCTGGGTAATGGAACATCACTGGGATACACAAATTTCCAGTGTCAGCATATGTGGTAAAAAATGAGGTGATAGAATTGCATTTTTAACTCTACTTCTTCCCTGCCTGTTTCCACCCACACCTCCTGTGTTCTTTTTTCATATTTTTCAAATATGATAAAAAATTTTGGAAAGGGAAAGAATGGAAAGTACAATGCACAAGATTAACACTGGCAGAAGAACAGACATGCATGACTGGTTGTTGGCAATGTTTCTAAAATGCAGCCCACTTTCCTTCAACGTCCTTATTTTAGTGTGATAAATTACATTCCCTTTTCCTTTATGATGCTTTTTTCTTTCAAAAGTGCTAACATGTAAGTATTCAAAAAAATTTAATTGCATTTTGGCAGCTTATCGAACATAAACACTACATTTTCAATGGGCTTTTGGACTCTTCCCATATGACAAGACTGGCAGCCTAGAAAGATTCTCAGTCCCCTGATGTTTACAGGATTTAATAATTGTATTTAAAAAAGCCATTATCAGGTCATTCTCATAGCGTACTATAAAATATGAAGATATTTAGCTTGTCTCTTAGTATTTTTGAAAGTAAGATATATGACTGAGGATGTGGCTTTTGGAGAAAGTTCCCAAGAATCTTCCAGTTCATCTTCCAGTATAATTTTTTTAAAATAAAGTTTTGAGGTTGGGAAAGTTTTACACAGTTTCTTCTGAACAGAAACCTGAATTTTATTTAGATTTTTCTACTGCATCCTGAAAATTGAGGTGCACTGAAGGGAGAATTGTGTGAATCTGGATTAATTTATCCACAGGAATGACACTTGAGGTCAGATCCAAATTAAGATAAAGCTCAGAAGTCGTTCATATAAAATTTTGTCTTCAAATAGCAGGAATCTTTCTGTGTGACTTAAAGTAACTGTAAATCAAACATGAAAAATACTGTAAGTTTTTTCTTCAGATACAAACTTTATCAAAATAATATTGGAAAGCATATTTGGATTCTAACCCCTCATTTGTAGTAGATAGTGGTCAAGAGAAAGTTTTATTTAAAGAAAAGTAAAGATCCTTTCTTACAGGTTTTTGAAAAGCTATACATTAATGGTGATTTCAGGAACAAAAGGATTGTCGATTTTTTCCAGTACGTGTTAATAATTACTTAAATGATTTATCAGAGGCCATACTTCAATCTTTATTGTTGTTTCAGAAGTCATATGAAGATATAAACCTCAGAATGCATTAACTTCAGGTATAAGAAGAGATGTAACCTCATTTAGAAGTTGTAATGTCAGTTTTCTACTCCAACCGACACATTTTTGAAATTATATATTCATAGAATAGAATCATAGAATAGTTAGGGTTGGAAAGGACCTTAAGATCACCTAGTTCCAACCCCACTGCCGTGGGCAGGGACACCTCACACGAAACCATGTTACCCAAGGCTCTGTCCAACTTGGCCTTGAATACCACCAGGGATAGAGCATTCACAACTTCCCTGGGCAACCCATCCCAGTGCCTCACCACCCTTACAGTAAAGAATTTCTTCCTTATATCCAAACTAAGCTTTCCCTGTTTAAGTTTGAACCTGTTACCCTCCTGTCCTATCACTACAGTCCCTAACGAAGAGTTCCTCCCCAGCATCCTTATAGCCCCCCTTCAGATACTGGAAGGCTGCTATGAGGTCTCTACACTGCCTTCTCTTCTCCAGGCTGAACAGCCCCAACTTTCTCAGCCTATCTTCATACGGGAGTTGCTCCAGTCCCCTGATCATCCTCGTGGCGCTCCTCTGGACTTGTTCCAACAGTTCCATGTCCTTTTTATGTTGAGGACAGCAGAACTGTACACAATACTCCAAGTGACGTCTCAGGAGAGCAGAGTAGAGGGGCAGGATCACCTCCTTTGACCTGCTGGTCATGCTCCTTTTGATTCAGCCCAGGATACGGTTGGCTTTCTGGAGGGTTTCACCTAATTACTTGCCTGACTGAGAGTTTTGTTTCTTTTTTGTTCAGGTTTTCTAGTTGGATTATAACATCCTGCTTAAAATGGAAAGCAGCAGATATATTTTGTGT
>JANHGB010024831.1:0-13561 GCA_026283785.1 Coracopsis vasa | reverse complement strand
CCTCACAGGGAAGAGCTTCTGCCTAAGAGCTCATCTCAGTCTCCCCTCTGGCAGGTTAAAGCCATTCCCCTTGGCCTTTTCCAGAAGTAGTTTTCCCTATTTTCTGAAAGAAATGATGTCTACACTTTCTGACATCTTCCTATCCATGTGAGAATTGCAAGACATCTCTGGGCTTGAGCTGATGCCATAAATCCCATTCAAGCTCCCCAAGGACCCTGCTTGCACCCTGGGAGCAGCCCTGGCCCCGCAGCTCTCTCATCTTTAAGCTGGTGCCTATCACACACGTGTGGTGGCTTTGGCAGTCGCTGGTAAGCATCCAGAGGAGGCTGGGGGGGATGCTCAGTGGTGATTCATTGTCTGAAACCAGGCAAGTCTGAGAGAAACACAGATGATCGGTCCAAACAATCTGCAGTGTTTCAAGCCCCACCTACCAACCAGCTGAAATCTGGTGCTGGAGGGGTGGTGGCCAGAAAGGGACACCGACATTTTCAGTTGCAAAGACATCGTATAGGAATGAGAGAAACCGGAGTGATCCAGAGCCTGCAAAAGTGGGTTCGTGTTCAGCAGAAACTGTGAATCCTGACAAGTGACTAATGAGAACTGTGAGAAAGGAAGTAAAACAACAACAGAAAGTGAGTAATTGAGTATTTAAAAACAGAAAACAGGGGAACTACCCTTGTAGAGTATTGATCCTGATTTAGCTGCTGGTGGCTGCTTGACGGACTGGAGGCTGCCTTCATCTGGCTGTGATGGCATCACCATCACCTATACGCAGCTGATGAGTTATGCCATGGCTGATCTCCATCCCTCTCATCCTCAGGGCTAAGAAATGATGGCAGCAGAAGTGGTGATCAAACAGGAGGGGAAGGATGGAGCACGGGAGCAGCGTTTCTGCATCCAAGCTGCTTTCTGTCAGCTCTGCTCTGGCATAAATGGGAGGCTCTGGCAGGGAGCTTGCCTGCAGGCTGGGGCAGCCTCCTCCAGTCAGTGCTGGTGACCTGGCTCCGTTGTGGCTGCCCCACCACTCATCCAGAGCCATCTGCAGCCCAGAAAGTGGGGCCTCAGGAGAGACAGCGCTGGACCAAGCTGCAAAACATGGCCTTGGGATGCTGGATCTGTGCTAGAGTGGGGTGTGTAGTGTACCCCATGTGCTCCTAGACCCCAGTGTGTCTCAGTCAGCCTTCTCCCAGCCCTACTTGTGGTGCTGGCACAGGACAGCTGCCCCCATTTAGGATCTGGAGGGCATCTGGAAGACTGTAGATGGTCCTACATGGAATGAATGGGCTTCTCCCACCCTTGGAGAGCTCATCATGGACCCATGGGCATGGGGGTGCACCTCAAAGGAGTCGTGCAGGCTGAGGGATCTGCTCTCCTGCTGCTGTGGTGGGGACATGGGTTTTGCTGAGAACAGTTTCTTGCTTATCAAACAGGGAATGCTAAATATAACCCACACCTACAAGTTCTGTAAGCAGAACAAGCCTCTGAAAACAGACTTTCGTCCATGAGCCACCACCTCATGGCTCATCCCCACCTGGGGATGCGGGGCTTCGTGGGGCTCTTGTTTTTCCTGCTGGTGATGTGAGAAACGCAACAATCCTCTTTTCATGAGACATCTACTTCCTATACAAACAGAAACAAGTCTGCAGCAGCCTCGAGAGTCGGAGCTGCGGCTGAGCTCGGCTCTGAAGGCATGTGTGTTTTATTGTGTTGTGATGATGCAAAGTTCTTATCAGCGCTGTTGGAGCTGTGATGAAGCCGTTGTGGTTGCCATGCTCAGCAGCTGTGCTCAGCACACCGGTGCAGTCATAGCAGGGAGAAGTCTGTGCCAACTGCTCGAAACCAGGTATTCCTTTCGCTCCTGTTTACACTGAGCTTCCTGGTCAGCTTAATGGCATCCATGTAATTGAGGAGCCGGCGTGGGATCAGGGATGATGGAATGGCTCTTGGAAACCCCAGCAGAAAGGACTTTTCCCCAGTCTGGGCAGGGCAGGGAGGAGGAGGGCTGTGACCGGCTGGAAAGTGATGGAGGGTGCTGCCTGCACTGGGGTTGGGAGGCTGATGTGGAACTGGGATCCCACTGCCTGCACCCTGTGAGGCACCAGAGCTGCCAGCCTGCTGGGCAGAAGCAAGCTCTGGCTGCGTTTGCCTGCAGCCAGCCCTGTGTTGACTTTGGGTTATTAATGCTTCACTTTCCCCTCCTGTCTGGTTCCCTCTGTCAGAGTTTCCTGGACTGCTGTGCCAAGAATGCTGAGCCTGATTGATGTTTGCTACTTATAACCCCGAATTGCTTCTCTTTTTTCACGTACCTGTGGTGCCAGGAGTTCCCATTTATTTGAGAGGTGAATTTTAAATTTAATGTGAAATGAATGTAATTTAAAGTGATGTATGTGAAAAATTAAACACCTCATTGCTAATAGGAACTTTGAAATTCAATAGCAGTGGGAGTCTTTTCAGGGTGATTCTTACCATGATTTGAACTATTGCAGCACTGTGGTCAGGACCAGGGATTTCCTTGACTCCATTTAACCTGAGGGAGCCTGGACATTCATAGAGTCATAAAATGGTTTGTGTTGAAGGGACCTTAAAACTCACTCAGCTCCAACCCCCTGCCACGGGCAGGGACACCTTCCACTGGAGCAGCTTGCTCCAAGCCCCTGTGTTCAACCTGGCCTTGAGCACTGCCAGGGATGGGGCAGCCACAGCTTCTCTGAGCAACCTGTGCCCAGACCCTGACACCCCCAGTGTAAAACATTTCTTCTTTGTGTCTCATCTGAATCTCCTCTCTTTTATTTTAAAACCATTACCCCTTGTCCTATCACTTATGGGCCTTACAAAAAGGTTTGTTCCCATCTTCCTTATATGCTCCCTTTAAGTATTGAAAGGTTGCGATAAGATCTCCCTGGAGCCTTCTCTTCTGCAGGCTGAACAACTCCAACTCAGCCTTTCCTCACAGCAGAGGTGCTCCATCCCTCTGACCAGTTTTTGTGCCCTCCTCTGGACCCACACCATTGGGTCTGTGTCTTTTCTGTACTGAAGACCCCAGAGCTGGATGCAGGAGTGTGTCGGGGGGAGGAATCTCACCACAGCCTCATGAATCCACAGGCAAGAGCTGGCAGATGACGAAGTGGTGACATAGCATCCCATGCAGTTTCTTCTTCAGGTGAGAATTGCTTTGTCAACAACTGTGAAAAGTATCCCTTGCCTGACAGCTCAAACATGAAAGTGGGCAGGAGGAAACTCAATCTACTGCTGGAAGGAGCAAGGGTTGCTCTTGTGGCTGTAGCAATTTAACTTTCAGGCTGTAGGTAAGCATCAGCACAACTTTTCTTCTAGAGCTACTCAACGGAGCTTCCTCTGGAGCACTGCCAAAGCACTGCCATATCTCCTCTTAAAACACATATATATAGTAACAGAAGATCAGATAGTGGAGGACAGCACCATATAAAGCTGAGGGCTGAGCTGGAATCATCATGCAAGCTGGCACATTATATCTGTGCTGGAGATGCAATGTTGCAGCAGCCAGTGCAGAGGAAGAGGTGGCTGCAGCAGTGTGGATTTCTGCTCTGTGAGTGAAGCAGGATGGGGAACATCAGTACATGGTAGAAGAACCACTCCTGTTGGGACATCTCTTCCTAAGGGAGCAATGAGCAATCCTGTCTCATGGCCAAAGTCTGTATCCTTCCTCAGGAATGGTTCAGATTTGAATGGAGCTGAGCATCCACTTTTTCATGACAGCTCTGTCCTTCTCCTGTTGAGCATTTGTGTTGCTGTGTGAAGTGCACTTCACCTGGATTAAGAATGGGGTGGCTTAGAGCCAAATGAGACCCTGCGAGGAGCTCCAGGCATGGATGGATTTGTGGAATTAGTAAGTTGAGAGTGGCAAAACCAGTCTGTGATATTGTGATGACAACCTTTTGATAGCTGCCAAACCCCTCATCTCTTCCATTGAGTCTGTCACTAATAGCATTTGAGTTGCTCTCTGCAGTGCTCTCTGGCTAAATCTACAATAAAACCTAAGGTGGCAACTGAATGGAGCCAATGTCAATCGGACACACCAAGTCACACATCTTCTTGTCTCCTCTGGAAAGCAGTGACCTCGGTTGGACAGCACTTATGAAGAGCACACAGGCTTGCTGGTGTCGGAGGTCTCTTGACCAAACTGCTGAGCAGCGGTCAGAGTGTTTAAGGGGAGAGTAGCATGTCCAAGCACTTAAAGCTGTGTGAACTTGGGTGCCAAAACCAACCTGCTGGTATGCTGAATCCAAAGACATCATGTACAACTGCCATGCAAAGACAAGGATTTATCAGCTCATTATATCACTTCCCAAGTGCGAAAGATTTGCAGGCAGATGGAACTTCGTGCAGACTTTATGGAAAGCTGAGGATATGTAATCATCATGCCAAAGTGAGATTTAAAAGTAAACCAATTACTGATCCATCAGTAGTAAGAGGCTTCCCAAGCACATTCCCACCCATAATACATAGATCAGAGTGAGAAGGGTTTTATGAATACCTGCTGCTCATCACAGTAGCCCTAACAAAATCATTTGCTAGGAGTAGTGGGACGAAAATGAGAGAACGGATGGTTAAGCTGACAGTCAGGGAAAGAGTCCCTGGGGATGAGTTTTACACGGAGAGAAGCTCTGGGAGGAAGATGATTGAAACTTCAGGTATGATCTGGGAAAATAATAGTTCTCACATCAGTGACCAAGCTTAAAAGTTCCCTAAAGTTTGTGTTGGAAGGAATTTCCATTGTTCTTGTTGAAAGCACAGAATATGAAACCAACCCAACCCAACCGAAAAACCCCAAACCCCTTCCATTCATTTTGGGTCAGTCTGGCATGTTTCCATTGAGAGGCAGAGAAATACTGTGCTTTATTTTGAGACTATTTGCCTCATTTAAGTGAGTCTTGCTCTTTTGATGCTGGCCACTTTTCCGTTGAAAAAATGCAGTTAAATATTAAAGAAATTAAACTCTTCTTGCATTTCTGTTTTGAACATGTCTGGATGAAACACTTGTGCATTTTCAATGTCTTCCATTTCTTTTTGACCAGAAAACAACCTGAATTTAGTCAAAAATGAAATGCAGTTTCATTCACTCTGGATCTAATTTTTGGAACAGTTTGCATCCTTGGTTATTCTTTTGGTCTTGTTTTCCTTGAGATGCTTAAACCCAACCTCACTCAGGACCTTGGTGCAGAGAAGCTGACAAAAGGCTCCAAACTACCAAAGAGAAAGAAAGAAGGAAGAATCAGAATCAAAAAACTGAGGTGGGATTTGACTCTCGTTTGACTTGCTGAGCACATGCCATAAACTGGAGCAGTATGAAATGAGTCAGCGTCAGCAGCAGGCACGATTAGAGATGTTTTACAGTCCACTCGGTGTGAACACCTTGGTGGGAATGATGGGTGGTTTCTTACAGTGTCTCTTTGGTGATCCAATATCAACCAAGCGACAGGGAATTTTATCCCACCTGCCTTTAGCTGCCTAAAAATCCAATGTCCAGTCTACACAGGTAATCATGGATAGGGAAAGATTCACGCCCCTGACAGGTGATTCATCCCACACGCGCTGGCTGCCCATGATGGCTTGTGAAGCGCTGTCTCCCACCCAGCCTGCCTATCTTACATCTTGGCTTCGCCTGCAGAGCGTTGGAAGCTCCCAGCCCCCTGCAACCACAGCAACAGACATATATGCTAATTGCTTTTCTTGAAATATATATTTTTCATAAATTTCATTTTCAGTGTTTGCAGCTTGGGCTCTTGCCCAAATAAACCAGGCAGTGATTGAGCCTGGGTTTATTGCTTCCCCAATCCAAATTACAGCTATTATCGCCATCTACAACCTGCAATTATCCTCAGCTTGCAGATTTCAGTTCTTTATGAAAACATACTTTGTGCTGATGAAAGGTGATAGACTGGCAGCCTTGGAAAGCAGCGCCTTCTCTCCGAGCAACAGATGCAGAGCGAGAGAGCAGAAACACAGCCTCTGCTCCAGCCCTCTCGCTCACTTTTCAAGATGCAGCTGTGTGCTTGCTCATCAGCATTCAGGCACACAAAGAGCATCATCCTGGGAAGAGGTGGCCTCAAGGATACACCTCAGATGTTCCTATAAGGATCAGCTCTCACTAATTTCTTCTGCCTTATTCTGCCTGCCCACAGGCTGAGGGAATCCTCCAATTCGTGCATGTGGTCCTGTTGTTTATTCCAGCCAGGTGTTTTTTCTTCTACCATAGGGCCTAATTTCTCCTCCCCTAAAGACAAGCTCTCCAAACTACCTGCCTTGAAACTTCTGCCAGGCTCAGGCTGTCTAGCTGGTTTTCCTGGGAGATACCCTCTATTCCATGCAGTAATTACATCCAAACAACGTTTCCCCAGGCTGACAGCAGCCCAGGTGTATTTCCTGTGAACCAGCACTAACTGCACTATTCAGATGCAGAAATCCCATCTATGTGTATCCCTACTGACTGCAGAGCACATAAGCCTGAGGTCCCACACCTTCTAGAAGCACTGGACTCTTCCCACGATGCATGGCTTTCAAAGCCTGCCCTGGGACATGTCTGCAGATGTATTTCTGGACACAAAATCTGAGGCAGAAACGGAGTTGCACTGAGAATAACAGTATGATATGTCTAACAGGCTTGCTCCAATGCTCCCATACTCATAGAGGAAAACGTGCTCTCAGTCAAGCAGGGTGGGACAGAGGTCTGAATTGTGAGTAAACTTCTCCATTTTAGCAGTAAGGAAAATGTAGAGGTGGCTGCCTCCCTTTGGATTAAAGCTGTAAAAAAACCACTTCCCACTATGTACCTCCATAAGCGCTCTTTGTGTTTTTAGAAGTTTTGTGTGTATTATTGCTCTAACCCATTTCCTTCTGTAAAGCAGGCTGTCTGGACAGACCTGTACGGTATCCCATTTGAGCCCAGCATCCTTCTCTGCGCTTAACTTGTATCACATTTTCAATCAGTAGAGTTGGGCAGCAGTTAAATAGTGAAATGTCAGTGGGACTGAACTGGGTATTGGTCAGGTGGTGAATGGGATTAGCCTGAGGTAGATACTGCCGTGCAAAGGAGTCAATGCCCTGCTGAGTACACGCTGATGCATATGAAGGCAAAGCTCCTGAGGCACTGCCACTGGCACAGTTCTGGGTCACCTGTATGGACATACTCAGGTGGTCCATGGCCAGCAGCCCTGGCAAGAAGAAGATATTGATCGGTGCTTGTACCAGTTTGGTGTGACTTGACTGCTCATCTTTCTGCTGTTGCTTGGCAGTTGTGCTATGAATTGCACTATCACACCCTTGGTTTATTTGGGATGGAGGTAGGAGGGAGTCTTGGACAAGGAGACCACAAATCTTGGGGGAGGAAGGCTGCTGCATCAAGTAACACTGAGCAGATGCTTATGTGGCTCTGTAACCTGGTGCCTCGGAGGGGAAGGAGGAGCACCTCATTCTCACTTCCGAGAGTGTGAGTATCTTTACTAGCTGCCGTTGCCTGCTGTTAGTATGCATGCTATGTCAGCACTGTAATCCCAGAGAACTCAGTGGAGGTGTATTTTCTTCCTCAGACATTCTCAGGCTCTTTCTGCCTGAAGACTTGGATAGAGACATGAAATGTAGGTGCAAAATCCAAATCTGCAACACTACTTATGGCAGAAACCTTAACACTGTTCTGATCCTTTCCAGCTGCATGAAATGTGCAGGATTCATTTGTTTGTTTTCTGCCTTGAGGTTCTCTGTTTGCTCAAAGTTTTCCTTGAACAATGTTCTCTTTCACTTCCCTTGAAGGGTGACCCAAGTACTACCTGAAGGCAGCTCTTCAGTGGGGCATCACAGCTGCCAGGCTGGTCTTCTGTAGAAGACCTATCAAGATTTGGTGGCCCAAAAATGGGAGCATAACTCCAGTTTGTTCAGTCCCAGTGGGACGGGAGTGTCTTGGCCCCTTCTCCTGAGATACTTTAGATAAGTGCACCCATTGCTAGTGCAAAAGTGTCTTCTTCCAGTCAGAATGCCCCCCAAAGCAGGACAGCAAATGAATGCCCAAGTTTCTTGCAGCCCGGGTGAGTGTTTATGATTTAAGAAAAAAGGTTAGTTAGTGTTAACACTTGCTGTTCTGTTCTGTTTTCACATGACTCTCCCTGCTGTCCACCACGTCCCTTTCTTTTAACGATGCTCAAGGACTTTCTTTCCAGATAATACAATTCGTCTGCCTTACAATGAAACAAGAGATACACTTGAGTCCTGTCTTCTGGTAGAAAGCGGACGAGTGAAACACCTCTGCCTTTCTTGACAGCACCATTAGTGGTATCTGCTACTGCTGGCCTTGAATTAAAACTTAATAGTAACGATTCTGGGCTCGGGGCATGTTTCTAAATAGGAAAGGCAAAGCGACCTGACAGGCTGCCTTCATGAAGCTCAGTAACAGCTCAGGTAAATGAACTTCAGTGGTGGAATGATCGAATGTATCGTGTTTTGCTCTGATCTGCATTTTGAAGCAACTCCTTTGTGAAATGTCCAGTCTGCTGGGAGTGGACAATCAAACAAGTGTTTTCAAGAAGACAAACCACTCCGTTTCCTTCAATTGCCAGGCTGATTCTGCTCTTGAATTGAAGTCTACTTCCTGCTTCATTCAAAGGAGACCACCAGGTCACTGGGGTGATCCACATCTGTGCTGGATTCCTCTACCTGCAGGCGGAGTTTGGTGTGATTGTTTCACCTAAGACAAAATCCTTAATGTGGGGACTAGGGTGACCCTGCATCTCAGAGGGATGTGGTAGTAGAGGGGACACCTGCTTTCCTTTTTTCGTTCCAGTGGGTAAAACACAAATGGAACAGACTGACCATGAAACCTGGGGATATTGTCGCTTGTGCAGAGCACTGAGATACAGCTCCAGGCTATGCTAATGCTGAATGCAATGGGCTGTCATTTGACAAAAAGGAAGCTGTGAGAGAAAAGCTGTAAAAAGAAGCTGTAATTTTGGTTTCCAAGCTGCATTTTCCTCAGAATGGCCCGAACTGGAATCAAACTTTTTTTGTTTTTAATCACTGATGTGGAATTGTTTCATTTTTCTTTCTGGCAAGGAAACTTGGAAAAAAAAATCTGCTTTAGTTCAGATCAAATTGATTTTTTCCTCACTTTTTAACTTGGTAGTTGAACTGAAAAATCAATTATTCACCCAGCCTCTCTGAACACATGGCCAGGAGCAGAAACTGCTCGTTTTATTCAATAGCAGGTGCTTAGCTATTTGCACAAATGAATGCTGGGGTAACAGGTTGCCCTGTTGCCTTACTTGACTCTTCCTGTCTCGCCTACTGAAACCCAACCAAGGTTGCATGGACAGACTCCAAACTGTTTCATTTCCTTGATGTCGTGCCATGGCTGTGCCTACTTGAGCCAGTTTGGCTGACAATACAAAACGTGGTCTTGGTTTTGATCCTGATGGCTGCTGGTGTCAGCTTTCAAGCCTATGCTTTAATATCAGCAGAAGTTTCTTTGGACAAGATAACGAAGTCCCCTTGAGAAGCAATCAGCTCATTCCTGCGTCATAATCTCATATCATAAGGGTCTCCAAAGGAAGAAGAATAGTCACTAAATGTGAAGTGCTAATGACTGTAATGCTGTGTCATAATAAGAAACCAAACAGAAAAACAACTTAATCAATGGCACATTTCCAAATAAACAGCTCTGCTGGAAAGAGTTTTCCATTTCGCATGTTTCAGGCATCCCTAACTTTGTTGTCTCTCTTGTGTATCATCAGTAGTGGAAATAGCCAGGCAATTTGTTTCAAAGCTGTCATGATGCTAAATGTTTGGCTGTCCAGAATGTGAATATCTGCTCTTAAAACTCTACCTATGACACGTCATTGCCATGGTTGTGGGTTTTGCCACAGTACCACTGGAGGAGAGCAACAGTGGGGAACCCTGGCAAAAAGCATAATTCTCACCCATTTCTTCTTTTCTCTTGAGATGATGTAACAAGTGTAGAAGGTCCAGAGGAGATGCAGCCTTTACAGTGTTGGAGGTAATTTACTGTCCCCTTGATGTTTCGTAACAAGCAGGAGATCTGGACCAACAAACTCCATGGGAGCTCTTGGTCCCTTTCTGTGCTTATGCTGGATGGCTTGAGTCTTCTCCAGAGGACATTCTTCCCTGTTGGATGTATGGCACATGAAAGAGAGAACACTATGCCTCAGTCCCTTTCATCCTTGTCATCTAATGCTGATCTGGAGGAGGAGGAACTGGGTGAGAGACAAAGACCAGGCCAGGCCAGGTCTCTAAATCTTGGCCAATGTCTGCCTCTAAATGATTAATCCACAATGAATCCTGCAGAGACCCTGCACCTGAGGGGAAGGTTGGTGTCATTCCTCTTTCCACAGGAGGCTGGTCTGTGCAGGAATGGTCCAGCAGGCCCTGTTGACTTTGGGATGATATTCCTATAGGAACATCACTGATGCACCACTCATTTAAAGAGGGGAATTAGTCCTGAGTGTTGGTGGTTTGTCTGCTCCTCTCCCACCACAGCACTCAGCATCAGCCTGTGATGCTGAGTTACAAGTGTTGGCCAGTTTGTGCTGCAACTACACACTTCACATTTGGATGTAATGTCTCTCCCAATGCTTTTACTGTGCAAGGTGTCTGATGAGGAGCAAGAGAAAATCCATCACGTGGCAATGGCAGGCAGCTAGGTCTAAGGAGAACATAAAGCATCCTCACTGCAGACTGCAATTCCTGCCTCCTCCTTCGACCTCCTTTAACCCCATCCCTGCTTGATGCTTTCTGGGCTTTAACCAAAATGAAAAGCCTGTCTAATAGAACAGCTGGAAACAAAAACTGACAGCAAGATAATAAAAATATCAAGAGGTGAGAGCAGGCATGTGCCAGCAAAGTAAGCACTGTTGAACGCACAACACGCAGGGCGAGTGTCTGTGGGCTCTTGTGTGGTATTAAAGCTATCCATCTTCACAACAGATGCTCAGAGTGTCTGTCTCAGTGGGTCCCCAGGGAATGACAAAGGGCTCCTTCTTCCATTTTCTTCTTACATCTACCAGAGGTGGCTGCAGAAGTGATAAATCCAGCCTGTGCTGCTGAAGCACTGGCAGGGCAAAGAATTACCATGTGGCAGAGGGTGGTCATGACGACATTAACTGGGGCTGGGATGGTGATGCCCTGGGTGCAGCAAAGGGGAGGTCTCGCTTCTTATTGCATCTTGTTGAGGTTTTAGTTGATGTCTCAAGACCGCTCTCAACACTTTGCCAGTAGTGAATCTGCTCTGGCTCTGGAGGTGCTCAATGCCACAGCCTCCCCTGCCTCTCCTCCTGTGCCTGCAGCTCCTCCTGCTGCTGACAGTCATGGGAGCAGCGAAGGGCCAAGGGGATGATTAGGGGATGGCAGCGTCTCTCATGCAAAGAGGCTTCAAGAGATGGGACTGCTCAGCGGCAGGACCAGAGGCAATGGCCAAAAGCTGAAATACAGGAAATTCCACTTACACCTTAGAGAAAAGATCTGAGGGTGCTCAAGCACTGGAACAGGTTGTCCAGAGACGCTGTGAAGTCTCCATCCTTGGAGATATTCAAGCCCATCTTGGACGTAGTCCTGGACAATCTGTTATAGACAACCATTCTTGAGCAGGCTTGTTGGAATTGGTGATCTCCAGAGATGCCTTCAACTTCAGAAAGTCTGTGGTTCTATGAAGATGAGGAACAACCACCAAGAAATGAAGAAATAATCTATGTAAGCTGCATTTAGAGAAACACTTTACCTTAGTCACTTATTTTTCTTTCCACTAGATGTTACTGCTGCTCCCATAAATAATGCAGATTTGTTAAACTGTAGTATATTATTTAGGAGGGTACATATAAATCACCTTTAGTGCCTTCTGGAGCTCCTCAGTTATTTTTAACGCATTTGTAAAACACTCTTTACATGCACGAACAGCAGTAACTGTAATTCGTGGACCAGCCTGAACAGAATCAATATTTCCTACTTACTGCAGCCTGTTCATATTTAGTTATTCAAGGAAACATTTTTTGCCATTGAGATCTGGACAACACATCCCTGGTGGTGTGGGAATTTGGAAGAACTACTGGAAGCTGGAATTACAGGCATTTCCACACACAGGGCTCCTGGATCGTTAACACACACCTCCCTCCCCTGTACCGAGTCATTTTGCACACAATAGTCCTCATACAAGCAGCAAAATCAACTTAAAGCCTCCCAAACACCTCCTGAGATGAAAATCCCTCCTCCTCATCCCAAGCTGCAATGGAATGAAACTTCTGTGCTTCTTTCCTACCTGCCCAGTGTCCGCCTTTTTAAAACGAGGTGTATTTGTGGCGAAATAATGTCGCTCATTTCTTCCTTTTTTTAGCTCGTACTTTGATGCCTGCAATCCCTCATAAATGGAACACGAGATGAGACTGTTTTAATCAGCTGTGTCATGAAAAGAAGAGATTTTGTTGTCTTAGGAAATAAATAAATAAATAAATATGTACCTATTGCTGGATTAAATCGAGGGTCTCTGCATCACTACGTTTATTACTGTTTAATAACAGTCCTCCCTCAATGTGCAGAAGTAACCTCTAAGAACTGGAAATCATTTAATGGTCCTTTTAGCTGCACAATATAAAGGGAATAAAAGGCTTCTTGGGATATACCTCAGTATTTCTACCTGCTCAAGGTTGCCAGAATGAAAGATCTCTGTCGTGCTGGAACACCTTTCATAACTTCAGAAGAGTGATTGAAATTGCTTATTGATGATTCTGAATATACATCTATGGCATACCCTGCTATTTGGTGCTGTATATAAACTGGAGGGCACATATTCATTCTCATTTCCTGTTAATTTGGAGTCAGTGGTATCTGCCAAATTTAATATTAGCATAAAATCTACAAATGCTGATAAGTTGTCAAAAGCTCCAAATGTTTGATTCTTTAATATTCTGAAACAGGCACTGCATCACCTTTCTTATCTTGAAACTAATGTTGCAGATGATAACAATGTTGTAATGTATAACACCTGATTTTGTTATTTCCACAGTATGAATCATCAACAACAAAGAAAACCATGTCTAGCCTTTATTCGTATTCTCCCACAGACGAAGGAGAGCAGGCACGTTGTTGTCAGCATACATGCTTCTTTTGCCCTACCAAGATTTGCCACTTCACCAGTAAGTGAAACCTGAGAAAGCAGAGTTTCATTTGTGATGACAACAACAGAAAATACTATATTAATATTTACTGTTAATGCTGCGATACCCTTTTGTTTCTGCAGCAGTTACCCTGTCATTTGCTGCATTTTCATTTTCCTCCCACAAAAGTCCTCTTTTTTCTTTTAAAAGAAGTTCCATGAGAATTATATCAAGATAATTATACACCAAAATTGTTTGTAATTATAGTCTATAAAAGTCTAATGCCAGAATTTTAGAGTTTGCACTTGTTCCATTTGCCTGCTGACTTCTATCTGATTACCCACCTCAAGCAATTGAGAGCCTACTTCCATATAAACCTCAACAAGACTTAGGGAAATTACTGTTCCGTTTAGTGATCTATGGGAGAGCTCCTCAGT
>JANHGB010024821.1:4174-15825 GCA_026283785.1 Coracopsis vasa | reverse complement strand
GAAAAAAAAATTAAGGATAATTTTCTTTTTTTGCTGTGGATGTTGGATATTCTTCTGTGCTTAATAGACCAAGGTCTCATAAACTGTGATTATTCTGTCTTGCCTCAGTTTTGTGAAGTATCTGAAACAATAACAGAAAACAAGCTGTTATGTAGAAGATGACAGATTTTGAGTAAATGATGTTCCTTGGGTGTAATCTCCATAGCTTCCTTCTCCTTACCTGCCATTGAAAATAATGGTGGCAAGTGCTCGTTTGATAGATTGTAAGGCTGAAAGCTGGGACTATACATCAATTGTTATTTCCTTAAGCCACAACATCCACAGCTGCAAACCAGGATGAAGTTCAAGAGTCCTCAAAATAAAACCCTGTCCTTTGTAATGCAAATTATGTTATTTCTATGGTACTACTTCTAAGGTGTTACAGATCTGAGGTTTATTTGTAGATTGTGTCCCTCAGGAGATTCCAAAGGGTCAGGAATATTTTAGGGTTTTGTTGGTGCATACAGATTAGGACAATGCACACAGGTGGGGCTGTCTTTAAGCTAAAGGGTTGAAATGCCAAAAGTTTTGGTCTCTTTACATCTGGATAAAAGGAAATACTTCTACTGTTCTTCTTTTACTGTGGAGTGTGGAAGAAATTCTGTGTTTGCTTCCATGATGAATCATGCAGATGATAGTTACGCACATGTTCTAGGATGAAACTCCATCCTTGGTTTTTGATAATTCTTCTGCTCTTGAAAGGAGAATTGAGATTGCTTGTTCTCTGTCTTCCAGCTCCATCTCTAATTTTTTTGCAGATGAATATGCTGATGTTTATAAATGAATATTTAAACAGCATTCATTTTTGTGCATAGAAAATTTAAAAAGATCTCTGATATTCTAAAGCTGAAAAAAATAGCAGTGAGTTAGTAAATAAGTTGAAAATGACAATTTTAGCCAGTTATGTCTTTGTGTTTCCAAGATAGTTTCTTATGCAAGCTAAAAAGATCAAGCATTTATTCGTAACAATACCCATCCCATACCAAAAAAGAGCAGCAGAAGAGTTATCAATGTTACAAATCCCAGTTGTAAATCTGTTTGTTTGCTATTGAAATATAATGTTATGGTAGAGTAATTACAGAAATAGAAAGCATTTCAGAGTGAATGAATGAGCAAAATACTCTTGATGAACAAGTGCCTAAGTGCTTCCAATGACAAGGTAAACATATTCCTGATCTAAAAAAATAGAATCAGTTTAAACAGTATTTTGAGTTGCCAGGTTTTGAGCATGCTCATGATTTTCTCACTAGTTTTTAATCCTGTGTTAGGGAAGTGCTTGGACTGATTGGCTGAGTCATTTTCTGGTGATTAAGTGCTATGTCTGAACAGGAAACATACTGCAAAAGGCTTAAGGGGGTTTATAAATAGAAAAAGTTCTGAGGGAAAATTGTTACTCAGAAAGCAAATTCTATTGATACATGACTGCATAGATTTCTGTTGTACAAGTATTTTTTAATGGAAAAATTTATTTATAAAAATAAACCAAACTTTAATTACTTAGTAGTATTTCATTACATCTTTATCTTACTCAGATGAACGTGTAGGGACAGTAATCACTGTGGAAACAAAGTGCTTTGATAGCTGTCCTTCCTTTACACAGCCTATGCTGTTGATTCTAAGAACACATTACTTTAAACTTGTCCTTGTTAAACTGATAAAATCCTTTTATCAATTTATTGTGCACTGCCTATGTGCTTTCTTCCCATAATGTGAATAATGTCATACATTATTGTCATAATGTCATACCTGCAAAAGGAGCAAGGAATGGGACACAGAAACTGGGAATTCATGTGTTAATACTGCTTCTGCTACTGTTAAATTACTGTTAAATTAGTGAGTCACCTTAGACAAGTTTTTCTATCACTTCCCTAGGTTTTCCTAGAACTGTGATTTGTCTTCACTTTGTTCTTCTGGAAAAGTAGGATAACAGCTACTCCTCCAATTCAGAATGGTATTTTATGACACGCTGAATATGAAGCATAAGAAGTTAGTGCACGATTCCCTTGAAGTCAATAACTGTCCACACAACTAGAAAGGGTGTCTTTTTTTGACCCTCTCCACTTAGCAGCCATCTTAGGATCCATATCTGGTTATATTATGATGTAGCTTACTAGCAAACTGATCATTTGAAAAGAGCAGTTCTGTCATGGTTTAAAGAGGAGCTATGTTGTTAACACAGGAAAAAAAATATTGTGGACAAGTAATGGAATTAAAATCAAACTTACCTAATTTATAGCTGGATCCAAAGCTAACCAAAGCCAGTGGGAGTCTTTCCACTGGCTTCATTAAACTTTGCATATTTGCTCAAAGAAGTGCTAGTAATACAGCCCAGCCAGGCCCTGGGAGATGCTCCAACCCCTTGTTCTCAGCTTACCTTTTGCTGGCGTACAGAGCTGCTAGGGTGATAACAGTACTACATATAGTACGGAAGGCAGGCTAAACTAAAACCTGAAATGAAAAAAATGTTGTAGGAAAACACTCACTAAAAAGGAAAAGCTCAATGTAAACAGTAAATGATAGCAGTATTATGGGTTCTTTTGCCTTTAGGCAAGCGCCTACACATTTATAAATAATGACATGCAGACATTAGTTTAGTTTAAGATGCTTATTGATGCTTTGTAGACTAATGTTTTAAGCAAAACAGAAGGAAAGAGCGGGCAAGTTTCCAAAATCTGGATATATTGTGAAATAAAAAAGTACATTTAAGCTTTCTCTCCATGAGTGCACAGTGAAATGTATGTGCGGCTAAAAATTCTACTACTGTACATTAAAAAAAATCCTACTCTATCACTGCCTGGAGTGAATGATAGGAGAAGTGGCAGGGCTCATGAAGGAAACCAGCCATGTAATTCAATTAAAGATAGAAGTCTGCTTGAAATGTAGAACTTTTTAATAAGGAAGTTTCATGTGTAAAGCTTCACAGTAAACCATGAACCATTCTCTGAAACAGTCTGTTAGATAGGGACTGTACTTTATTGAAATGTAATATGAATTATCCATGTATATTTAAACTTCTGTTTACTGCCTGACAACAGATATTTGTCTGTGTGGGTGAAAGTGAAAGGTGAGGGAGTGATCTGTAGCTCACCAGGAAGTACTGCACTACTGTAAATAAACCATTTGAATCCTGTGAAGTTATTTCAAATTGGCTTTTTTTTAAATACTGAAAATATCTTTGTAGTCTTTAGCTTATACATTATGACGACAGATGCATATCTTGAAAGAGCAGCATAACTGCTGCTCATTAAGAAACTGCAAAGGTGCAACATAGTTAAAAGAAACATTTCATATGCAGAAAGAAGTGCCTTCAAATCAGACAGATTGAATGGCAAAAGATGACTTTTGAGTTGTGCTGAGTTCCACAGATCAGTCTCGTCTATGAATTTTAAATAACCTCTGAAGGGCACTTGAATGAAATGCCAGTTCTGTGAACACCATGGAGCAGTCGTACAACAAGCTGATGGACTAAGTTTCTGCTCAATGGGATTTTCCCTGGGACTGTGGCAGTTGTTAGATATCTTCATTTCAGCTGTTGTGAAAACGTACTTGTGCCCAGGCTTTGTTTTCTCCCCAAGTGCTGCTGTTACCATTCCAGAAAGTTCAAAGTGGTTTTGCATTCTGTGTGTTCAGGCTCCTCCTTCACCAGCTGAAATCTGATATTTCAAACTCTGGGTGTACACGAGCAGGAAGGGTGAAGGGATGCCAACTGCCCTGTTGACAAATTAGCAGATGCACAGGACTTTATTTTTAATTAAAGAATACCTTTTTTTATGCTGGCACTGAGACTGGAAAGCTGTTGGCAGAAGGTGCAACTCAGAAAAGGTCTCTCTTTAAGTTATTCTTTTTTTTTTTTTTTAATTGCTAACATGTTTAAAGACCAAATTATGGAGTTCATAAAAATATTTTACAGGTTGTCAAGAACAGTACTGCTTGTGCTGGGATCCACTGGGATTGCATGAGCTAAGAAAACCCAACAGAAAGGAGGCTGTTCAACAAGCATTAGCATCACCCTCAGAGCCAATGGCAATTCATGAGGTGGCACCTCTCTGTCAAGTGCTATGACAATAGCAGAGTGGTGGTAGGAAACAGTGGTGCTGCAGAGCCTGCCACCTCAGAGGGAGGCAGCAGTAGCGATGCAATTATCTACGACATCTTTGACATCTCTGAAGCTTATGGCAAGGAGAATGGCCACGGCCTTATTCCCCATGTGGCCTCAACATGGCAAATGCTTGCTGTGAAACTTCTTTTGCTCTGCCAGGTGGGCTATGGCACTTGGCTTCCCTCTCATAAGCAGTGTTGAAGAGAATTGTGTCCTCCTGAGACACTCTGAATTTGGCAGGTGGGTTTCGGTAGCGGTGATGTCTGCACATGGCCTGCGTCTGTATGGAAGTGCTGAGCTCCTCTGGGAGTGGAGCCATTATGTAAGGGTGAGCTCTTCCCTATAGGTTTATGGAAAACTGACAGTGCTGGAAGGGGGCCAATTTAACTGGGAAAACTGAAGTTGACTAAGCTTCAACAACTTAATTATCACATAAGGTGAAAGAGCTAAATGGCTTTAAGCCCCATTTAAGAAACCGGGGATGAAAGAAAACAGGAATAAACTGCTTTTTTCCTGTGATCAGATAAGAAAGAAAAATCTTCAGTGCTGCTGTAGCTGGATATGAGATAAAAAACCTGAAGTTTCAGTAGGCAGTTAAAAAACAATTAAACTTTCAAGAACATATTCCTGAGTAGGAGTTTGAGAACACTTGTAGTTTTTACCCAGAAAGAAGTCCAAGCCTTTGAGGATAATTTTCCTCAGATTCAGGTAGTGCTTAGAGACTCATAAATTTATAACACCAGTTTAGGAAACATTCTTTTTTGTGCCGGTACTGTGCGTAGCTTATCAATGCCATGAATATCTTTAGCTTTAGCAGTTGTGTTACTGTGCTGCTATTTGGCCTCCAGTGAGGACTGCGAAATACTTGCATTTAACAGATGCCTTGGTCTTTTTCGTTTGTTTTTGCAGCTGAGTGAGGTCAGAAGAAAAGTTGGTTTAAATGAGCACAGGATTGACTCCAATGAAAGGTAGGAGGCTGGATGAAATTTTCTTTCTTACTAGTAAGCACAGTAGTGAAAAATGGCACTACGCATATTCCATCAAGGTAACCACTTATCTTCTGAACCATGACAACAACTGAGTATTTTTGAACAAAGTTTACATATGCAAATATTTGTAACACACATAAATCGGATGGAAATGCAAATCTACAGGTAAATCAAATTTTTATATGCATCAACCTTTTCTTGCTAAACTATATATAACTGTAATGTGCACAATTTCTCTGGAACCTATAAGTCCTTCATTATTCCACTCTTACTGACAGTATCATTTGGAAATCCATGTCAACATTATCTTGAAGAAAGAGTAAATATGAGAGTAAGAATGTCAGTGACATTAGTTGGCATTTCTTACAGAATCCAGAACATGGAAAGGAACATTGTAAGGTGTGATTATCCACTGGGCCAGAGTCCTAATTATGAGAAGACAGTAAAATTCACATTTCTTTTTCTTTGCTCAGACCCCAGGTTTGCATTTTAGTTGCACTGTAAGAGTGTCCAAGTTCATCATGGCTACGTTTCATGTTTTTGTATAAATGTTGATTGTAAGTGGCATTAAACGCGCATAACTCTTGTTTCTTAGCAACCTTATTTTTTAAACAAAAGGGGTTGAATACATATAATTTATTTATTTTACGCTGTCAAGACAGACAATAATGCATAACAGACAAAACTGATACCCAGCAGTTGCTGATTGTTTTCTATTATCTCCATAGAGCAAGTTAGAAACACTTGGTTTAGATAATTTTTTTAAAAGGCTACATCTTCTTCCTAGCCATTCCTTCCTAGCAAAGCAAGAGAAGCAAGGTCGTCTCTTCTCTAATACAGCATAAGGCAGCAAAGTAAATGATCAGTCACTAGAATCTCCCAAAATTAACACTGGAATTGCCAAAGAAAGTACCTCCTTCCCTGAGAATAAAATAAAAAAAGAGAGATTTAGTATTAAACTTCTAACATGAGTTAGCTCATGCATATGGAGTCATGTTCACTAAAGAAACAATTACAATAGTGCAGACTTACTATAAGTGTTCAACTTGAAAATGAAGAATGAGAATCTGTGAAACTGGAAGCATCACGATTAGAAGTGGTGTGGTTTCAATCTTGTTTTTTCATCCTGTGCTAGAAGTACATCTGAGTGTTCAGCTGTCTGAGAAACAATGATTTCCCTAAAATATCACCAGAGGCTATCTCTGAACTCAGTTATCATGGTGGTTCTCACTGGTTCTGTCATTCTTCCATTAATTGACACTCAGGGAAGACTTTGTTCAGCAACACCCACAAAATATAAATAACATTTAATTAAATAAAGTCTGCTAAGATTTAATATGCTAACATCAAAGCATCTGGGAAGTGATCTTTGTCTCTGACAGAAGGTTTCCCACAGACAAAAAATAATCTCAGGTTCTTGCCTACAACACATACAGAATGGTGCATTTGTATTAGGCATGTATTTACTTAATACAAATGTCTGTCCCCATTCACTGACAGACACATTCTACAAACTATTTTCATGCAAGTGTGCGCTAAATACACAAGTTTTCTGTGTATTTTTATTGTTTGGTTTGGGGTTTGTTTTGTTTCTCCCTCTTCCCTCAATTTCCCCAGCATCTCTATCACAGATCACTATATTTTTCTCCTGATACAATCTCTGAAGCAACCTAGCCAGCTATTTTGCAATGTGACATCCTTTAAGCAGCTGACAGTTACCGACTCATGCAGATGTTTTAGCACCCTAACAAAGCAGAATCTATTTACCAGCTGTAGGCAGCCTGGAATCATTTGGCTTGAAAGACTTGTGCATTAACTTTAATTTCTTTATCACTTTAGCTGACATTCAAATTTCACTTTGCAACGTCTTAATCTGAAATCAAGTATGACCAAACTCGGAGTACATTTTCAGGGAAGGTGTTAGCAAGGCGGCACAGGAAGGAAATCTTATCAGCTTTGTGAGCTTGGTTGGTTAGATTTACAGAGTCGTTTGTCAGCAGAATCCAAAGCAGCAAAGCTGCAAGTGCTAGCTAGGAAAATGAGGCCTGATACAAAGCCTATTGGAATCCAGGCAAAACAATGTTTAATTACTTGATCCTTTTCTCTCTGAAGTCAATGAGATGCTGACATTTGTTTCAACAGGAGAAATAGCTCTATGCATTTTATATTCTCTCATGTATTTCTTAGAGCAGTGACTTTGCAAATCAAAGCAGAATGAAAACTATCTGAGCACACAAACCCACATGTCAGAAATGAAAATATAAAATTATCTGTGGAATAAAGCCTTAGGGGCTGAGGACTTGGCATTAACAAAATGAAGACTTCTAGTGATATTCCTTAGGGGGAAAAAATCCGAATATACCCCTATGGAAGACTACATCTTTTAACAGCTGACAAAAAGACTTGCTACAGCAAGGACAGAAAAAGAAGAAGAAAATGTGACTTTTTATAATAACGATTTATTCTACCCTGCATCATGTCCATTGTTTGATTACCTGTCAAGTCTTCTCAAAATGTAAATATGCCTTGCAAAATTGATTTATGCCCCAAGAGAAGTTTGGAACTTCTTATGGTTCCGGTTGTTTGATTGTTGCTTTTTAGAACTCAAAAAATGTTTCCATGATTTCTAGTTACAACATCACCAAAGCTGACATTATCAAGTGAAATGACACTGAGATGTGTTTATTCCTGTTGTAGGAATAAATACAGGATTATAATTTCATGCCTTACCAAAATGTTATCCCAGAGAGTGTGAAGTTCCTTTCTTTTGCCTTCAAAGAAGGAATGTTTTGATTCATGAACTGAAGATTTTGAAGCGTCTGGTGCTGGCTAGCTGGATACCCTCTACATGAGATTGTACTTATCAAAATGCTTTAGGAAATGAGTCAGATACTGGGAGCAAGAGATCATCCTGTTCTCGTATTTCGTGTGGCATTAGAAATTTCACATCAGTAAAATCCTTTTTAGGCTCAGGCAGATCTAGCCAGCAAAGACCCATGATCCAAAGAGGGAAGTTTCCTAGATTTGTGTCAGTAACCTGTATCAGACAAGCTCTATCTCCTTTTTGTCAAAATAACAGAGAAAATATTCACATATGGAAAAACAAACCAAAAACCCTCAAAAGGCCCACCCGCACACCCAAACAACAGAATGTTTGAGTTGAAGAAAGGAGGACTAATTGCTCCCAACCTGGGGATGTGTTACTGGATAGGTGTGCTGTGGGACTGTTTGTTAGACCTTGACCCCTTACTCAGGGCAATTAAAAATCCTGTCACTTCTGTGCCAACATGGGAGTGCCCTACTACTGTTACTGCAGCAGAAGCACTGGGTGTACGAGTTGTTGCTAGTATGAGGAAGGCAGGGTGATAAAGTACCCATCCCCAAACTTCCCTAACAAATGAACTTGTAGTTGTCTGTGGGAAGAGGGCTAGAAAATTAGGTAGGTGTGTTTTGTTGGTACTTCTGTTTGATTTTTTAAATTAAGAATCAAGGATCTTGTGGAACAGTTTAAATATTCATTATTTACCAGTGAACCAAAGTGTTCTGAAGTGTTGCTCAGTAGATAGAAACTTGAACAGAAATGTTGCTTAGAAGGTGTCTCACACTAGAACATTTCCATTACATGCTAAGGGTATTACCTGATACATTAAGGATCGGGTAGGAAGGGCTATTTCCTGCACATGTGGTAAGAAAATCCAGCCATTCCAGGCTGCAGGAAAACTACATGCTCCCACATAAAGAATTCAGCTTCCTTTCCTTAGATCTATGTTGTTTTGCTCAGTCTATACAGCAAAATTCCTTTAAAAGAACCACTCTAATGTCTTTATTTGTTCATTTAGAACAAAAAGCATTACTGAAGAAAGAGAACATGAAAATCTGTATTTAACTACTGATTCTCACCGGAGATGAATATGATGACAAACTCCAAACCAAGAGCAGGAATATACCTATGCTACCCATTATGGCCTTTCACGTGATGCAGTAGAATGTCAAGGTTTCACCCTCATAGGCCCCTATAAGGTAAGGAAGTTTTATTACCTTCACCCTGTAGATCACAAACTGATACACACCATGTATATGTGAATGCTCAAAGTCATAAAGGAGATGATTGGTGGAGAAGGAGGGAGTTCAGCATGCCCTCCTGAGACTCAGGCTGCAACATAACCAGGCTGTCTCTTGTATAGAAAAAAAAGTTCAGCTAACTTTGCAGAAATCCACAGTTAATCAGAAAAGATCAGACAAGTTGTTTAAATACCACAAGAAGGGCTTTTATTGTGTTGGATATGCAGATAGTGTTAAGTTTACAAGAATTTGAATAGATAGGCTTGCACATGTCAGGAAAGGGAGTGCTTTACATAATCAGCCACAGCGAGGGGATGAACGTCCTGCGGTGGAGTTAGCAGGCACAGCTTTATACTAGCTGATAAGGCTGGATTATTTTTCATAAGGGCTATTCTTACTCCTTTCTCCTATCCTTTCAACAGGGGAGAACAGCCTAGGACTGCACACAAAAAAATTTATAAAGCAGCTGCACTGTTAATGGGATAGGAACTCAGGCTCACTGGAAGGGGAGGCTGCACAGTACCCAGAGAGCTCACTCTTTCCCTTTGTCCCATCTACACATAAGGGAGGGTGGGCTGGAGTAACCAATAGAGCCACATATAATGCCAAACTTGTGGTTCTTGATTGGTGTTTATTCATCTAATCTTTCCTGAACAGCGTTCATCTTAGCCCAGAGTGATTAGGCTGTGTCTTAGATATGTTTTCCTTTGGAGAGAGGTAGGTGTGACTGGGAATAAAGAATGTCTTAATTCTGGTTAAGTAACATCTAATGAAACATAATTTTAAAAGATGGTTATAATAATAGTTAAGATGAGTGAGTGTGAGCTATACTTTCATCTTCTGGCCATTTTCAAAGCTCAAATATTTGTGGATGGTCAGTAAATATACTAATTATAGTTGTTAGAATAGCAATGTCCCTTTGTGCAACCCCTGACATGTCCCCTTAGGGAGCGCATAAAGTATTTGGAAAGACTTTGGCAGGAGAGGGTTATCTTTTTATGGACTTACTAACTTTTTTGGAGAGGAGCGGAGGGAACAGGACTGTTGGTACAGGTGAAGAGATACATGGGAGGCCAGTGCTGTGAGCATATTTCATAACCCAGAAGGAACCTCTTTTCTAAAGAAGGAAGTTTTGGAATATTTCCCAGGAGGAGTTAAATTCTTTTTGACTTTGGATTTTCTGGGTTCTGTGTGGAGGAATCTTGTGTTCATGTGGCTCTCAATGCCGGGCTGAAACTAGGAAGACTTTGTACAAATCACATAGATATTATTTCTTTCTTATACACTACCTACAGATTTTGCTAACTACAGATCACTTGTGCTGGAAGTTTGCCAGGAGCATTTTCTCATTCCCTGCTCTTGCCTTCCTTAAGGCTGCTGAAGAAGATAGTCTTTTAGATAAGAGGGAAATAGTATGCACCATTATTTCTATAGTCTTAACTTTTATCACTTTGAGGAAAAAGTACATTTAATCTTCCAAAGTTAAATAACAGATAAACATACCACAATTCAAAAGTTAATAATTGAGTAAAACTTGGGTTTGGCCAAGCATGATGCAAGAAGACAAATTTCAACCCATCTGAGAAGTATTTTCCACAACAAAATGCTTACCTTAAAGTCAACATTTTAGAGTCTGTTAAATGCTTGGCTCATTTGAGTGTCTTACACTCAGCTGTGCATAGATAAATAGGGCCACATTCACACTTGTTTTCTCTCCATGTTATTCAATGCAGCTTTAAATTTGGCTTATAGCAGTCAAGTGTGGAAAAGGGCAGTTAGATCATGTTGTGGCTTATTTGTTCTGCCACAGCCTTCTGTAACTCCAGTTCCCTGTGAAGTAGGCCTGCTGAGGTTTTTATCAAACCTTTAGGTTAGTAGAGATGAGCTTTACCTGTGGAGCAAATTATCCTCCCTGTTGCAGAAGTTAAGGTGAATCCTAATTGGGTTTATTTTGTGCTTTTTCATAAAGCTTCATTTCTACCCTTAGCAAGTTGTTATTGTTGGTCACAGTCAAGGAGTTGAAGTGTAAGTGCTGCTAGCTAGTTCATTAGCTATCTATCTTGAACTTTTCCAGTAGTTTTCCCATTTGCTTGTGGACCTAAATCCTATTCAGTCTCCCGAATATATGACAACATTTAGGCTTCCTCAAATATAGAACCTAAACAGGCGAAATGAGTTGTTTCCGAGTTCCTCATTTCATACTCTGTCGGACGTCCTGGCACAGACACACAAACCCCGCTTCCCCATTTACAGATGGCATCTTCTCCAGTGCCCCCCTCGGGGAGGAGCACTGCTCAGGGCAGGTCCCGCAGGTTAGTCTCTAATCGGGGCTGCGGGCGGAGCAGGGTGAGGGTCCTCCACTGCAGCGGGCACGGCCGGTCCCGAAAACCCACGGGAAAAGTCCAAACACGCTGCGGTCCGTGCGCCGGGGCCATGCACCCTGCCGGCAGCTCAACAGCGCC
>JANHGB010024820.1:0-21185 GCA_026283785.1 Coracopsis vasa | reverse complement strand
TTACCTCCCAGGACTCCCAGTCCCGCTTGTAGGTGACTTCATACTCCAGTGCATTGCCCAGCCCTTGGCTTCCATCACCTGCTTTCCATGTCAGCAAGAAGTCTCCTGATGTCATCAAGCTGACCAAGAGGTTTTGAGGTGGGAGGGTCTGAACTGGTGAATGTGCAACCCATGAGAGGAGATGGTGAGGACGTGGACATGAAGAGAAGAAAATGCCTGGCTGATACTCTCTGAATGGTAGAATCTGGACTGATGGCTGATCACTGTTCTGCTTTTCTTGTTACTGTGGGATTGCACCATTGTCAATGAGGTCAATGCTTTGCTGTCACCCTTAACTCCTAGCTCACCTTCCCTTAGCAAGCAAAGGTTGTTGCTTCCATAATGGTAGGGTTGTACATAGGTATGTTATGCAACGCTTACGCTAGAGAAGTCAAAGAAGGCAAGTCAAATCAATGCAGCTAGGAGTTGGGACAGAAGTTCTGTGAGAACTATGGGACTGCAGTCCTCCATTCAGACTGTGGAGTCCTTTATGCCACAGGAACACTTCTGAGGATTCTAGACTTCAATCCACAGCAAACTGCTAACATATGGAATATGATTCAATACTCTAGGGACTGTAGCAACACTTTCAAGACTTGAAGAGCTGTCAGGTCAACTCATGAATTAATCCTACAGATTCTTCCTCAGGAATAAAACCAAAATAACTTCTTCCTATTTCTTTTCTCGTTTTCTTCCCATCCTCCAATCTCTTTGCTGTTTACCCCTCAATCTCCTGCTTTTACTATTATTCTTTTTCTCCTTCCCCACCTCTTCTTTTTCTGTCCTTCCTCTCTCTCGTACTATCCCTTTTGACTGTTCTGTTTTCTTCTTGAAAGGAAGCAGAAGTAGCAAAAAGATAGTGCAAGACATAGCCTAATATCTCTGAGAGGAAACCAAATGAGTCCAACACATACAACTTCTGTTTTTCTCACAGTTTGCTTTGCAGAAATTATTTCAATATAGCTATGCTCTTATTGGCGTAAGCCTTTTTTGCCATTCTGCTTAGTTATTATCACCACAGCATCTAGTGTAACACATTCTTCTCCACTTGGATGCAATAATTAACATATCCCGCTGTATTTTGTGTGTGTGCTCTCACATCAAAAGCAGGGGAGAGTGATAGAAAAGATAATAACAACAACTTAATTAGCATGTTCTGCTTCTTGTTCTTCCTCATCCTGTACAGATCCAGCTTTCTCTCTAGCCTGGACATAACACTGGTGTCTGCAATCTGTCTCTGAAAGAGAAAACAGTCAGAAGATGGATGGGACTAAAGAAGGTAGTGGGAAATTGTAAAATGAGCACAAGCTCTGCTACTGTAGTAGAGAAAGCAGACAAAGAAGTGAGGAGCTGGGTGATGAGATCTGCTGGGAATATCCCCAATGTTATTAATCTTATGGTGCATGGATTTCACAAACAGAATTCAGCACTTCACAGGAAAGCCTGAAGGCAAGAGGTCTCCAACAGCAGCTGCTGCTTTCGGAGAAGGTTGGACTGTCATTATGTCACCATTCATCAGAATTTTATCATGAGTCTTACGACTGAGAAAGCCTCAACTTTTTGACTCTGCTTGTTTGTAAATCAAAATGGTTGTGCGAAGAAAATAAGATACTGGTCTACAGCCTGTGAAGAAAAGCTGGAATTGTTTTTTATGGGGCAAAATTCATTTTCAAGAAATATTCAAATTCAAAAGATGAATCCAGAGGGTTAAGCTGGATGTTCTTAAGCCTCATTGGACTTCATGCCTTTGAAGCAAAAGGGCCTTATTACACTAGCTAAAACATCAAACACATATTCCCTTTTCTGTTCCTCTCCCCCAGACAAGATTCGCAGCCATTCTAATACAGTGAACTATGACCTAAGACTTCTGATTGATTGTGCCTCTGTCTCTCTTCCTGTACTGCAGAGGCCTGATGCTCCATTAAACTTCAACACAGACGGAAGGCTGGTCAAGCTAAACCTGAGTATAACACAGAAAGCCTGAAAGAGCAGCTCTCCGCAGTGAGAAGCCAGTTGTCTCCTATGAATATCTTTTGATATTCTCAGTAGGAGGAAATGAGAGTACCAAGATCAACTGGGCAATGCTGAGTGTGGATTTATTTAGCTGAGCACTCAGCATCAGTGTCCTAGTATCAGCATAATTGAGATTCCTGCTAAATCTCTGCATAGTTTTGCAATAAACATGGGTCCAAGCTGAATGGAAGGACCTCAAAACCCTAGTCAGTGTAGTGTTGACTTTTGTACCCCATAATGACAGAAAGAATCTGTGAGACATTTAGAAAAACAACTTCTAAAAACATAATTATAGATTTTAAAAAAGCCACACAAGTGCTCTCACCTATTTACTGCTCTTTTAGCAGTCAAGAGTTGTGTCAGTGGAAAGGCACTAAGTACAAGATATGAGTGAGTGCTTTACTGTTTCAGACATAAAACCAGATGCTTCATTAAGCAGGACATTCAGCTTTGCCTTCCCTTCTCTGAGAATTCAGGCTCCAAGAACTGGTGCTGGAGTTGTCTCTGCTATGATGGGAACTATGACCCATGGTTGGCTTGGATGAATGCTCTTTTTTTCAGAAACAGCAGCCAAGAGATGGCAAGGACTGATTTGGCCATTCCTAGCAGCCCTAGGGAAGAGGATTCCTAACCTTGCGGGAAGCACCTGTGCCCAAGCCAAGGTATCTTCTGGTCCAAAACTGAAGACAAGGGTTGTTTCATTCGTCATTGGGTTATTGCTTGAGAAACCAGAGAGTCCATGGCATGTCGTACTGCGAATCGTGTGCTAGGCATGGGAATATAATCCTCCCAAGCATCAGAGATACATGTCAATCTCTAGAAATACTGTGCAATGTTGTGCTGGTTTTAGCTGGGATAGAGTTAATTTTCTTCATAGTAGCTAGTATGGGGCTGTGTTTGAGATTTGTGCTGAAAACAGTGTTGATAACACAGAGACGTTTTAGTTACTGCTGAGCAGTGCTCACACAGAGTCAAGGCCTTTCCTGCTTCTTATCCCACCAGCGAGTAGGCTAGGAGTGCACAAGAAGTTGTGAGGGGACACAGCTGACGTTAACTGATCCAAGGGGTATTCCATACCATGTGGCTTCATGCTCAGCATTTAAAGCTGGGGGAAGAAGAAGAAAGGGGGACATTCAGAGTGATGGTGTTTGTCTTCCCAAGTAACTGTTATGGATGATGGAGCTCTGCTTTCCTGGAGATGGCTGAAGACCTGCCTGGCGATGGGAAGAGGTAAATGAATTCCTTGCTTTGCTTTGCTTGTGTGTGCAGCTTTTGCTTTGCTTATTAAACAGGTTTTATTTCAACCCTCTGGTTTTCTCACTTTTACCCTTCCTATTCTCTTCCCCATCCCTCCAGGGAGGAGTGAGCAAGGAGATGTGTGGTGTTCTGTTACCGCCTGGGGTTAAACCTGACAAATGGGTACATTTTTCAATAACTTTTATTTCAATACCTGTTATTCAATACCTCAGAGGCTCCAACACTTATGAGCAACAGCTAAGTTCCTCACTTGCACAGGTGCTGTACCTCTGCCCTGTCAGCTGTGTGATCAACAGCTCTATGTTCCCTGTCTCTTAGGAAGTAGCCAGACCTCACTGTAGTTCTAAAGAAAAGGAGAATATCACTCAGAGGCAGGGCAAGTCAACAGAAACAATGAAGAAACACCTATTGTTGAGGGAAAAAAGGCAGGTTGGAAAAAATGTTTTCTTTTGGTATAAACCGAAAAAGATATCTAACAGTGGGACAGGCAAAGTCATGGCTCATACTAGCAATAGGCAGGCCTACTCAGATCTGGAACTTCAAAGACTAGTCAATTTAAGTAAATATACCAGCAGGCTTTGAACATTGTCTAGCCCATAAATTTTGGCATCTTGCCTTTACCATTTGCAAGTCTCCCATTGACGTACATCTGGAGTGTTTGGTATAGTCCTGGTAACTACATATGTGTACACTCACAGAGTGTCCTTCTCTGTCTGTCACCAAGATGAAAGTAGGAAATAAAGGGAAAATGGAGAAATATCAGGCTAAGAGAAAAGGAACAATAATAAAAGACAAAGGAGGAAAAAATGAAGGAAAAAATAGAGGAAAAGTGCCTAAAATTCACCTCACATAGCTCCAACCCCCAAAACCAAACATGGAGCCAGAAGAAGACTGATAAGATTCTCATCTTTACACTGTTGCACGCGAGCATGATCTTATGTCAGTTAACAACTGCCTGCATCACTGACTGTTCTTCCTCAAATGCAAACCCTACAGCCACTGTTCTTCCTTCTTCTTCTTGTCACCTCACAAAGCAAAACTCAGGTTGTTAACTAGGAGAGTTTGAGCCTTCTGTTGGCCACAAACCACCTCTCCCATCAGCACTGCCATTGTCTCTCAGAGTGGCTTCATAGGAAGATAACTTATTAATGCTAAAACTTCCTGCCTCTTCACAGAGGACGAGGACAATGACAAAGCTTACTGTTCGGAACTAATGATAGGACTTCCCACCCCCTTCCCTCACCTTGAGAGTAAGAAATAACCCCTAAGTTATGAGAAGGAATTAATTATCCATGTTGATTCACCCATCTGATCCATACAAAGTACACCCTGCTGTTCCATTGAATCACAAACCTGTCCAAAAAGAAACACTTCCGTGCCTCTCTTGCCACTTCTACTCACAAAAAATGTATTTCTGGTGAATAAAGATTCAGTCCTCCTATTTCCTCACTTTACAACCTAATTGACAGGATTTTTAAGTCCTTGTTTGTTTGAGGAGAGAGGGCTCCTTGCCAATTCCTTCCCCACAGTAAGAGCACATTTGCCTTACCTGAATGCTGAGTGGTCTTCAAGGCAGGTGCTTCACAGCAGGTGGTTACTTGACTTCCTCATTTATCACTTCACATGGAGTCAGTGCAAACGCAACTGCCAGTGGGACACGTGCAGCCCTACCCCGTCAAATGAGCCTGTGCTCTGATTTCCCTTTCAGTTGTCCTGTTGTAGTCTTCAGCACCAGAGTATGTTTGATTTGTTCTCTCTGACCTTCCTGTTTATAGCATAGGACCAGCAACTAGGTTCCTGATCAGATGCCATACAAATAAGAGGAAGAGTGAAGGAATTACTTTTCACCGTTACATTTTGCTTAAACAATTTCCAAGAAATGCCACGTTTTCCCTCATATAAAGTGTAATGATCTTTTAACAGAAGCTGAGCTTTGCTGCTGTTCTCTTTACTTGTGAACTGCACTCAAAACGTGTTCCTTATATCATCCTTCTCCTTGTGTGCAGTGTTTTCTGAGAGGAAAATTCATTGCCATAAAGTTAAGTGGTCATTAAATAAAACATCAGTTTACACTGTGAATGTTGCCTTAAAGACACATTGCTGTTGCTATGTCTGACCTGTAGAAAACTATTTCCAATCAAATAGTAGCACCAGAAGCGTGGATTCTGCCTAAACCAAACCCACAGTGTAAGGGATTAAAATTCAAGCCATGCTCTGATTGCATATTTTAATTTAAGTGATAAAATCACTTTGCATCAGTAGAAGTGTGGAAAATACACTCAACAGAGACAGTGTAATTTAATGTATATTTAGATCTTATTTTTAATCTTGAGAAAGAAAAAAGGCAGGGGAATGGTGTCATCTAAAGAAGTGAGAGGCACTGAAGTTTTTTACTGTTTTCTCTAACCTAGACTGCAGTCTCTGTGAAGAGCCTACTACAGTTTTGAGCAGGACTTTTATCAGTTGAAAGTACCAGAGTTAAGGCAACTTTGGGTTACATCCTCCAAAGCATACACAATTCCTTATGAATCAGTGGCAGCTGGAAGTGTGTCAGAAACACTTTTAAAAAGCTAAAAGAAAAGCAGAGTAAGTCAAAGAGAGGAAAAAGAAGGGAAAGCTACTTTGCCATAATTTTCAAGATATGCTGTTAAAATGAACGTTGCCAACAGTGTATCGACATAAACTCAAGAATGGAGACCTTTTTAATTTGTGGTCTCCAAGGGACCTTTCCTCATGTTTCTTTCACAGCTAATAGAGAGGTGTAAGCCTATTCCTTTAGTTTCTCCTTAACAGGCAGAAGAATTATCCTACTTACATGCAGAGACCTCAGTGGAGAAAAATGAGAACTGGTAGTGAATACTCATGCACTATGCCTCTTGAAACTTCAGTCATTCATAAGTAAGTGCCCTTTCTTCTTTTCATGCTTGTTAAGCCCACTCACACTGTGTGTGATTCCAAGCAGTAGTCTTGTTACTCCTCTCACTTAATTTACTCCAATTAGGTTTTGTCATCCTTAGACACAAAGAATCTACCTATCAGAGGGAGTGCTTCTGCAGTAGAGCAACGCTTGCTGAGCGTGAGATTAAAGTTCCTTTGGATGGAACTGAGGCATACCTCTTCAGCGAAGCTGCTACAGTTAACTTGCACTTGCATGGTGCGTGACCGGATCAGTGGTAGCAAATTCACCACCATCAATCACCTTGTTAGTCTGCATAGAAATCACTATGCCAAGACATACCTATGCTGCAAGGGCCTGAAAGAGTTTTGCCTTTAGGAAGTGGAAAGGCAGCTTCCTCTATATAATCAGGCTGGGAAGTGATGCCTTTCTTTTTAAAGGACTCACACAGGGAGTTAACTAGTATGTTAGTTCTCTACCTAAAGTGACATCCAGTAACAAACTTCAGCAGCAACTTAGGGTAGAGGTTCAAGAAAATTCTTCTGCTGCAAAGACCAGCAAGGAGGGCTGAGTCTAAATCCCTGGATTTCTCCTGCTTTGTTTGCTGAGCCACAGTGAAAGCAGGTTTCGTGGGTATATATAAAAAGCAGTGACCAGATGAATTCAGTGGTAAACTCTGGGATGGACTCTGACCAGAAAGACTTTAATTAATCCTTTCAGAAAACAGAGAATTCTGAATTGACAGGACACCAAAAGGCCATTTGTTAGTTAAAAATCTTTTACACCAGAGTGAGATATAACTTGACTGAGTGGATGTACAAATCAAACCTTTCACCTCCAAGACATGAGGATGAAACTAAACCAGCCTTTAGACACTGTGAGTCTTGTCATACCTGTATAAGCCAAATAAGATTAAGTTCATGACCAAGTAAATAAAAACATGGACAAACATTTTACTAGAAAAGATGCATTCAGTTGAAAAGGTGGCACATGTCAAGAAGAATCTAGACATTCTGTTGGTAAGTGCTAAGAAAGACCCAGTGGTTCTGGCCCACATGCACACCACCAAACAAAGCAACAGCAGGCTACGAGCTCCTGAAAGCAAAGTTTAAACCAGAAGGCTAAAAATGCAGTCCTACACAGTAGCATTCTTCAATGGTCCTGGTATTATACGCTGTGTCAGATAACAGAGGCTCAGTTCATGATTGATTAAACTGTATTAGGGGAAAGGGGATTATATTTATTAGTATCTGGTAAATTTTTGAAGCACATTAAGTTAATATAAAATGGGGTCCAGCTAATCAAAACAGAATCAGTGCTGCTGACATTTAAGATTAAAACCACTATGAGGCAATTTTAAAAGGAAAACCAAGGAAATCGTGCCAGATGTGGAAAGTAAATCATTCAGATTGATCTGTCTGTGTGGTCTGAAATCACAGAAACCCTATGACTGAGAATAATGGATAGAATGGAAGGTAAGAAAATAAAACAAAGAAAAGCAATAACCCAGGTAAGCAGAGCATATAAAACCACGCAACTAAATCAAGACAACTGCCCCAGTATGCCTACACAAATACTTCCTTTCTAAAATATAGTTTAAATAGCAGAACTATTGGCAAATGCCTTTCCTGGGAAAAAAAATAAGAACAATCAAAAAACAAAAACAAAACCAAAATGTAATAGGCATTATGGAAGTTTGATGAAAAGAAGACATTCGGTGAACACTAGTACAAAAATATACATTTTGTACAAGAACCGTAGTTTGCATTTACACAATAATGCTAAAGAAAGTATACTGTAAACAGAGTATGTGTCAACTATTGTGTTGTACTACAGAATTTCAATGGCTGCAGAATTTCATGCCATACTAAAAAGAACAGTATGCTGTTAGTGCTATGCTAGCAATCTTGTGAACAAAAGGAGGTGACTGAAATGCTACAGATGACCAGAGACCCTGAAGGGCTGTAACAATGGGACAGTCCAATCGTTCTAGACTAGGTAAACATCACAGTGAACCATGATGCGGCTGTGTCTGCACTGGTAGACTAAGCCAGGACAAGGCAAAGGTTTGACCTCTGGAATGAGATCATAGACTCTGCTCAACTGTTAGTGAGCACTTTGCCATTGCTTTTGTCTATGTCAATGAGCAAGCCAGGGACACTTTCCAATATGCAGTGTGGAAGAGGCCACCTTCTATTATTGTGAAAAGAGCTTGGATACTCAGATCATCCATGACTGTTCCAGGTCAATAGCTTTTACAGCCAGAAATTGACCTTGGTCTATTTTATATGCAAGTACCGATCTAGACACAGCTTCTACTTTTTTAGCCAGTATAAGTTATTGCTTCTTGGAGCTATTTGTGAAAGCACTCGCAAGAATAGAAACAAGCTGATTTAGTCCTGAATAATATACAAGACCTAAACTGAAACAAGAAAAAGACACAATTTACTAGAATAATGTCTTAAAGGCATACATAAAAAAAATAACAAGACTGGCAAAAAGAAGCCCAAGAAGCTGTTAAAAGGTCAGATGTTTGCAGTGCCAAAGGGGCTGTTTAAAGATAATTTAAAAATCCAAAAGTGAGCTTAAGCCTTTTGTAAATCTTGCCATGCTATAAAGGTAGGGTTATTGTAGCCTTAATGTTCTGAAAAAGTAAATGAGGCAAGACCTATAGAGAAAAACGATAACGTATAATGATATTTTCCAAGTAAATCTTTCAGTTTAATAAAATATAATTACTTTCTTTACAAGTCTTGCATAACCTACACTCTTACTCAATTACTTTCTTGTAATAAAATCTGTGAACTCTTAAAAAATCAAGTAATCGCAGTAAATAATCAAAGGCGTTAACAGGCCTCAATATCAGAGAGAAAGAACTATGAAATGCAAGATTTTGAGAAGCACTCAGAGAAGAATCCAGGAAACTACTGACCTGGACAAAAGCTGGCTTTTGTACAGGATAGGTGGTACAAACTATAATGAAAAATAGAAATAGTAGAGAGAAATGTCCTGGGGAGGAGTTAACAGCTTTTGTAGAGAGTAGTCATGCCTCATAAAACTAGTAGAGTTCTTGGAAGAACTCTAGAAGCAAACAGATACAGGGTTATCCAATTAGTGCACTATACCTAGGTATCTACAAAGCTTGATGAAGTTCCTCAGCAGTGCAGTTCCAAGAAACTAAGAGATAAAAGGAAGGTTCTCATGTAGATTAAAGTTAATTAAAGTCAGAAAACAAATGAGATAAATTAATGGTTAGTTTTCATATTGGACGAAAGCTTTAAGTGAGTTCTACCAGGAATTTATAATCTTCAACATAACTTTAAATGAACTGGGAGACAGAATGATGAGAGATCTCATCATCTCTCACCTGAGAGATCTGGGTGGCTTAGAAAGACAAAATTTTATCTGGGATAGTGCAATCTAATGATGATGGAGAAAACACTATGTTAGTATGTATAAATGGGGTGTTAAATTAGAACCATAGTACCATAGATTCATAGAATGAGTTGGGTTAGAGGGTTCAAACCCTCTGACATGAGCAGGGACACCTGCCACTAGACCAGATTGCTCAAAGCCCTCTACAGTCTAACTTTGAACACTTCCAGGGATGGGGCATCCACAGCTTCTCTGGGCAACCGGTTTCTGTGTCTCACCAGCCTTCTTGTAAAAAATCTCTTTCTTATACCCAATCTAAATCTATCCTCTTTCAGTTTAAAGCTGTTGTCCCTTGTCCTGTTACTACAGGTCTTGGTAAAAAGTCTTTCTCTGTGTTTCTTATAAGCCCCCTTAGGCACTGGAAGCTGCTCTAAGATCTCCCCAGAACCTTCTCTTCTCCAGGCTGAACAACCGCAACTCTTTCAGCCTTTCTTCATAGGAGGGGTGCTCCAGCCCTCTGATCAGTTCTGTGCCCAGAACTGGACACAGTCCTTCTCTCACCAGGGTGGAATAGAGGCAGAATGACCTTCCTCAACATGCTGGCCACACTTGGTTTTATGCAGTCCAGGATACAACTAACTTTCTGTGGTGCAAGTTCACAGTCCTGGCTCATATCTCATTTTTCATCGTCCATTATTCCCAAGTCCTTCTCCGTGGGGCTGCTCTCAATCAATTGATCAATTCATTGTTCATAAATATGTAGAAATAAAGAATTCTTACTATTCAGTAAGATCAAAGAAGCTGTGAGAGAAGACAAGTAATAGTGATGGGGGAGTCCAATTATCATAGAATAGTTAAATAATACATTTCTTGAATATCATATTGAGTTCTTGCCACCTCATCTCTGAAGGAATACCGTAGGGTACTGTGTAGAAACAGAAAAAGTATAGAAGTGTTATCAGAAAAATACGATCTACAGGAAGAGAGAATAATTACTATGGAATTCTTCTGTTTGGAAAAAGAAACAACAAAGAGATGATTTGACAGAAGTTTATAGTATCTCAGGAGATGATGAATAAGGAATGATGGATTATTAATTCTCCTACAACAAAAACAAAGGAAGAACTTATCATGCAACTGGCACAAAATGAATCCAGGAAAATGTGGGCTTTTTTTTTTGTTTGAATGTTTTTATTTATAAATAATTTGATTAATACTTTCCTATTGGACATTATGAAGCCAAAAATTAAGTGGTTTAGAAAAGAATTGGTTAAATTTCTAAATGCCGGAGCCGTTAAGTACATATTATCTACAACAGCTTAGATGCAACCTCCAAATCAGGAAGGCTCTGGGCCAGGTACCAGGTAAATATATCAGTTGGGATTCAATTATTTACTGTATACTTCTCTTTGTTTACTACACCCTGGCTTTATGCATCCACAGCAAATATCAGCAAACACGGAATACTGGGCAAGATAAAATGACTATTTAGACGCAATCTGTTAGTCTTCTGTTCCTGTATTACAGGCTGCTGCAGGTAAAAGGGGAGAAAAGGGTGTCTTTAGATGGTGAAACAGCATTGTGAATCCATCATGAATCTGCAATGAGTGAAATAAAACATGCATCAGCATCCTGAATGTAGCGGGACAAACAGGGTAGAATTACACTGCAAGGCTGCAGCAGATGCAAAAGTGCTCATCTCAAAAGTTTGCAATGTATCTGCATGCTGTGAACAGGGAGCTGCAATATTTTTTTTTAAAGGGAATAGAAAAAGCCATATAATTGTTTCAGATAGCTTTACATCTACTTTGTTAGGCAAACAAATTAGCCTCCAAGAACAAAGACTACCATCTGCTTCTCTACCAGCAAACTGGAAAGGACACAATGAACATACAAAGATTTTGCCCCAAAGGTGGCTCATGTTGAGCAAGTTTGCAGAGAAGTGTGGGTCCACCCACCTAACACCATGGTGAAACATCCATCGTGTAATATGATGAGTTGTTAAGATCAAGGCTGGAGCATATGGAATCCTGGCAGCCACTTGGAAGGACTTAAAAGGGGCCAAAAAAGGCATGAAGTCGTTGTGCTACATATTCCCCACGTACAGAACATGGCATGCAGGGTTTCTTTTCATGGAAATTTCAGCTCTGCGATGAGAGCAGAGGGAACACGCAGGGAATGAGGAGAAGAGGTAGAGATCATTCATTGGAGCTGTATGAGAGTAAGATTGTTCGTACGAATGTGTTTGACTGAATGAACAAGAAACTACACAGTGACTGGCAGGATAGGTTGGGTTTGTTTTTCATTACCACGCTGAGATGCTGAGTTCTCAGAAATTCTCCAGCTATTGTTCCCTGAGGTTTTGGAGGGCTTTCTGCTGCAGGGTTCCTTTCTCAGCAAATCATTCAGCCCCATTTTCCTTCCTTACATAAAAGACAACCCCCAAGCCAGCAGAAACAGAATAACAGTTCAGCCAGGATCTTAAAAAATTAGAACTACTGAGGTCACAATATACTTGCTTCCCTAATCTCATGCAAATTCAGGTAATACATTTCTGGTTGAGGAAGATTATGATAAGGGAATAATAAACTGATTACTTAGAACAATGAATTGAAAAATGCCTGCTGTTAAAACATAGGTAATGTCTTTGATGTTTGAGCATATCATAAGGAAAGGGTTGCAATGATTTCATAACCGTATTTTGAATGTAAACAGAGAGTTGTAAAATATGATTTACAGTATTGAGATGCTTACCTCTCCTTTCTTCACTATATAGCAAACATTGGTGAATCATCACTGATATACAGGCTGAGGAGCTGGAACTACTTAGTGGGAAGGAAGCTCTGCAGAGAGGAGCAAGTCATAATTGATTCCTGAATCATCAGAATGATGATTCCTCTCCTGCATATCAGAACCTAGCACTGGAGAAGGTAGCAGCAAACTCCTTTTGCACAGTAACTTTGTGGCTCAAGGTAGTGATCTGGAAGTTGAAGACCTGGCACTCACAACAGCTCCTGAGTCTTGAATCACCAGGCTACAGGATTGTACAATGCTTTTTACCACCCCCACTGCAGCTGGACCTCATGCAGAAGAGAACTGTAGATTTGTAGGAGCTTTGATTCTATAACCCAGTAAGAATTGGATTCCTTTGGCACTGCAGAGCTCTGAGATATGATCCCTGCTTCCAATGTTCATTACATATTTTATTAAATGATGCTTGGGTGGATATTGAACAATGAGTCCCTAGAGCAGAAACTCATTCTGCCTAAAACAATCATTATAGTTGCAAAAGAAAACTACTGTTTAGCTCCCCTATCCTGTCAATAGCATGTTACTCTGGAAGTTCCAAGTTCCTGAGATGGTCTTCAGATCATAATATCTGCTCTGTGGGGTCATGATATGATATCATGATATGATACAAGTATTCTTGTATGTGTAAATCCTGTCTCCAAAAAGCAGCTTCTGCAAATGCCCAGTGAAGTGCAGAAGACAGGAAGGAATGGATAGCTGTTCACTGAGTATGTGAGTACTGACCACAATGCAAATGGGCTTCATCCAAAAGCCACTGAGCTGAATAAAAGTTCTTCCACAAGCCATTCTTCCTGATTAATAAAACCACAGCAATTCAGGGTCTAAAAAAGTGATGCATATCAAAAATATGAATCCAGATACCAAATTTGCATATGAATTTGAATATCTCCTTTTAGTACCTGCCTAGATAGAGCGCAGTCATACAGCCTGGAAGAAATTGTTTGTGCTACTCATAAAAGGCCATAGAAGAGATTAACAAAAAAATCTACTGATTAGGAAAGGACTAAATTGAAAATCTCTTAAAATGTTCATCAGTGTTCTCTATCAGAGACTGCAACTGCCTGCCTTTTGCTGTGAAGAACACCAAGCTGAATTTGCTCACCTTTCAGATTTGGAATGGTACTTACAAAGATTTAAATTCTGAAGAAAAACCAATACATTTTACTGCAATTCTGAACCAGCCCTGTCCCATTAACCCAGCAGGAGGAATCAGCTGGCACAAACACTAAAATCCTTCTCATTATGTCTGTGAAATAATACGGCAAAATCAGGAGGAAACATCCTACCTCACAGGTGACATAGCGGAAGCTACAGAACTTTTTGAGGCCAAATCTGTTGAGCAAATAGTAATGTTATTCTAACCACAATGCTCTTAACGTATGGAAGGAAACACTTATAGGAAGAAATAATATTTTTTATTAGTACATATATTATAATTGAAAAAAGAAACATGATTTTTTGGAATGCAAGCCCACCTTCAGGTATGAAACCAAAGCCTTTTACTTATCACATAGTGGCACCTCAGAACAAATGCTCTCATTTTGCATCACTTTCTTTACAGCAGAACTTGGGGGGAAAAAAATGGCTCCTCTTTCTCAACACAGCTTATTTCTCAGAAAAAGAAAAAATAAAAAGAAGAATTGACATAGAGTAATTATATCCTGCATAAACAGCCAATGAACTTAAAGGAAAATACAGTACTTTAACACTTAGAAATAGAGAAACCCCAGCAGATAGAGACTTGTGGACCTTCACATTTCTTACCTGTCATTTTCTGTAACCTGCCCCCTTCTCTTCCTCTCACTGCACCCTGTGAGCCCTTGGGTTTTCTTTCAGTAATGTATCGTTTCCCTCATGGCTCTCTACAGCCTACTTTATGTATCCCAGTAATGTTCTCTTCTTACCCTTAGAATATTCCATCCTGAACTTTAACATTGAGAAAGGTGTCCTGGACTTCAACAATTTTTTCTCATTTTTTATTTACCCTTCTATTACTGTCTGGGTTCTTTTCACCTTAGACAATACCCATTTCATGCTGGTAGTGGAAAGGTAGAGATATGAAAGCCTCTTGGTGACTCTAAGATCTATTTTGCACACACACAGAAGTTCAACAAAATTGCTCTTAAGAATATAAGTTTCCTTCCAAGGTTTCCAAGCCTGTCTTCTTCTGATAACATTTTATGCTGTTAAGTCTGCATTTCCTGCCTCCAAGTTTTGCCTCAGGCAATCTGGTACCATTGCAAGATGACTGTGATCTGTCACAGGATCATGAGGAGGATAAACTGCTCTTTGTGGATAAGCCAGAAAGTTTGCAAAAATACCAAAGGGCAATATTTGGATTGTCTTCCATGCCAAATCTGTGAAGGTCATTGAGAAGGATATTGAGCTACTTCAAGCCTTTCAGCACATTGCACTGGAAGCTCAAAGAGGGAACGGGTATTTATTTATTCCTAGGTTTGGGGGCTCACTTCCATCAGGTAATTGGAACTTCTTTCAGTTACCTGTATCTTTGGTATTCATTAATATTTGCCCATTTAACCGGTTTCTGTGATCCCCAAAGATTGCTGCCAGGAAAAGTAATCATCTGATTTCAGGTTTTTGAAAAGCTGAATAGCCTGCATTTTTGATACAGCCTTTTCCTTGCCAGTGGTGGATTCATCATCAGGTACAGACTTCTCAGGTATTGCCTTGCCTTCGGAAAGTTTCTGGACTTGGTGGTCTTCCTGACTAACATCCATCTTCCCACTGGGTTTTAAGCTGTGGAAGCAATAGTCACCAACCTGGCAAAGGAAAACTGGCTCAGTGCTGTCAGGGTTTAACACCACCAAGTTACCCTCTGATAAAGGCTGCTTTTTGGGAAGATCATTTCCCTTCTGTAGGACGGGCAAACAAATCTTTGTGGGTTCTGAATGTCCATGGACATCTACAGGGACAGCAAGATAGTCTCCAAATGTATCCAGGTGCAATTCAGGAGAAGAGGTTGGTGCTTGACCTGAAAATGGGGCCATGACACCAGTTTTCCCAGGAGAAGACTCATGGCCAGAGTGGTCACTGGGGCGCTGGGGCTCCTTTGAGTCAAAGAGCAGCTCCCCAGCAGTGACAAGTGGTGGATGAGTGGAGCCGCTGGCTGATGGCAGTGACAGGCTCTCTGTGGTGATGTACTCCAAGGGGCACTGCTGAGGAGACGTGATACAGCCAAGAGCCTTTGGAGGTTTCTGTTCTCTTCTCACGTTTGTGCCTTCTCCACAGGCTGGTGGGGCTGGTGAGACTTCTTCCTCATCATCAGGGTGCTGCATCATTTCCTTCTGATCTGGGAGCAGGAAGGGCTGTGGAGGACCTGCTCCTGGCTGGTTTTGCCTCTGTGGAGGCTGTGGATAGTCTTCCTTTGGTAGGGTCACATACTGAAGGGAAACTGATTTCTCACGAAGTCGCACTGGGTCCTTTTCCAGGGTCTGATGCATAGCAGGCTGGGAGGACACCACAGGGCAGTACAAGTATGGACCATTGAAAGCCAAGCAATGGATTGCTGCCTGGGAAGCAATACCTGCATCAGCACTATTTCTCCTTGAAACAGGAAAGGAATGATGAACAGCCTGACTTGAGCAGACAAATGGGGCATGCTCTGGCTCATTTAAAGCATGGTATGAGTTTTGTAGGTCCAGTGCCACAGGGGAAATATCTGTCTTTTTAGCCTGCTCTTCAGGAGACTCTGTCGAAGTCTTCATCTGCCTAAATGTGGCAAAGTTAAAAGTTGCTCATGAGAGATATTATAGTGATAAACATCAAATATAAAGCAAGTTTAGTTGAAAAGACACATAGCTACACAAAGGGTTAGGAAAAAAATCTTTCTTGGAGAAGCAGACTAACCCAGATAGCAAAAAATTGTATCCCCTGCCCAAAAGCAACTTGTATAGGGTTTCTAGTGACAGAACATTTGATTATATCCTGCCACGACTTAGGGAGCGCTTCGAGACTCTCACCCACAGTGTCACTGTAATGTGTTGTTCACTTACGTGTCCACAACTTGAAGGAAGCTAGCCTGCTCTGTCTTCTCCGAAAGACTGCATTTGTTGAAGTCCAGCTGGCTGCTTGTTGGCCTGTGTCCTAAATGCACTTTCTGAAAACGAAAAAGCAGACACGGCAAAAGAGCAGTGTCTCACTGGCAGTAGAACCAAGAACCATGGACAAGGAAAACAAAAAGGAGAGCCTACAGCATCTGCAATAAGGATACAGCTCCACTAATATGACTAGAAGGTGTGCTCTGTTGTCCAGAAGATGCTTACTTCAAACCTGCATTGCCTTACCAGTGACCAAACTACAAGTACTCAGTGAGTCAAAAAGGAAAGATGCCCTCCCAGTCTTGTTATATGTGAATAGAGAAGGACTAGTAGGGGAAGTCAAGTATAAGTCAAGCAAATGGGCCAGACAACCAGCTTGTCTGAGCAGGGAATTCCTTCTGGAGATCAAGAGGAAAAAGGAATTGTATGATCTCTGGAAGCAAGGTCAGACTTCACAGGAAGATTACAGAGCTGTGGTTCATATGTGTGGGGAGAAGGCACGAAAGGCCAAAGCTCCAAGAGCTGAAGCTGGCCAGTGTTGTATCAGACAACAAGAGGGGCTTTTTTAAGTACGTTACTAGCAAAAGGAGATCTAAAGAAAACATTAGACCAACACCTGTTGATGATGGTTACCTGACTAATAGGGATGACAAAAAAGCAGAGGCATTCAATGGATTATTTTGCCTCAGTCCTTAATAATACTGATAGAACTTTAGCTGTCCAGCCCTCTGAGTCAGAGGACCATGAGTGCAGGAACAGTGACTTTCTGCTTGTGGACACTGGAATTCTAAGGGCCTGGCTGTACCAGCTGAATGTTCGTAAGTCCATGGGTTTGATGGGATTCATCCTAGAGTTCTGAAGGAGCTAGTGGATGTTACAGCAGGACCCCTCTTGATCATCTACCAAAGGCCTTATGAGTCTGATGGTTCCTGCTGCCTTGAAGCTAGACTTATTTGTCTAGTAGCAGATTTCTTTGCGTTGTGCTTAACAAGAACACAGTTATGTTTAATATGACCATAGGAATTCTCCTAACAATAAGGCATAGACTAAAGAAGATATCTGTTTGTTGTGGAGACAGTAAGAGTTCTTAAGATTATTTGAAGTCCTGAAATAGAGAAATAATGAACCCTTCAAGGTACAGGTCCTCCTTACCCCCAGGTAGCTCTGGATCAGGAGACTCTTGCTGGGGTTTGGAATCTTCTCCTCCCACATTTTCTTCTTTCTGCAGCAACACAAAGTTTTCCAGATTTGCCTCTCAACATTCAACCGTAATAGATTTCACCCCATACACCAAGCTGCTCTGCACAGCAAGACACTGCCAGCACCGTTCATGCCATCACCCAACTCTCACCCTTGCACAGACATGCACAAGGCTGCCCATTGCACACCAAGGCACATCTCTACATAGACCTCTCTCATGAGGGACAAGAAGCACCTCAGCCTTTATGCCACCCACATGGCCAACACACTGCTAAACCTCCTAGTCACAACACAAGCTTACCTGAGGAAACATTTACAGCTGCAATAAGCAGCTATTAGCAAAGTGATGATGAGAACTGGGAGCATCACTGAGAGAACCACTGGTGGCAAAGCTGAAACAGAGAAAAGAGAAATAGGTATCCACCTGCAAAGTGGCTGCTTCCCATTACAGGTTTTCACTCTGGTGTGGACATTCTGCCTCCAAGTCCAGAAACAGCAAAAATAAGTAAAGATTTCATCTCCAGTAGGCTCTACTGTGCCTTTTATACAATCTTATAGTCAATTTACAGTATAAAAGACTTGATGGCTTATATTCCATCTTCTTGCAGTCTTGGGCTCTTCAATCACTGATAGCAGAATGGACTACTAGAGTCAGAAAACAAGGATGACCTTTTGATCAGGATCTTTGCTTGATTCTCCATTTGGAAAACTGTACTCACCTTGTACAAGAGAAGTAGGAAAGAAACTTAAAAGGTCATTCCTACTCAGCTCCTTCATTTACGCTGCTGTACTGCAAGGATGCAGACAGGACAGCCACTTTGTTAAGCAGCCCCAGATAGCTCACGTCTGGACCTAACTTTAACCACCACTGAGAGAATGTGGTTTTCTATAGAGATATTTCAGCCATTTACAGCCCACAAAACCTTATGGAAGCAGCCTGCATGAAAGTACCATTCTCAGTCTTCCAGGTGAACTCCTCACTCCATTCACTCCAAGGCCCCTCATAATCCAGAGGTGTATTCACCCTTGCACGCATTTTCCCCCTATATTCTGTAGATGATGACAGCATCTGCAGGGTGAAGATGAAGGGAGGTTCATCATTGTTGATATTTAACTTCTGGAGAGTCTGGGAAGAAAACAGAAGCACAAATGGCAAAGGTGAGAGAAACTGTCTTTCCCATTTGTCTAGTAAAGAGAAATCCAGGACTCCTGCACTTTCTAAGACTTACCTTTTGATATTGGTTGTTTTCCCAGTACTCAACTTGGTATCTCTGTTTTATGAAGTCATATCCCAAAGTGTGTTTTATCCACCTCAGTTCGTACTCTTTGTTTTCTGTCACTGTAACTGACACATTTGCAGGTGGCAGCACCTTAACTGGAACACACAGAATGTATCAGGGTATTTATCAACATATTGGCCCAGCACTCCCTGTCACCACTGTGAGCAATTTCCAGAGACTGAAAACAATTTTGTTTCATGCAGTGTAGGAGGTCTCAGCTTTTTAACACTTCTTAATTCTCTGCATCTTCATTTTCTATAAACCAATACACCACTAAATAGCAGAAAATCCATACACATTAATACTGACAGCACTCCCTGTGTACAGAAAAGCAGTAAAGCAATATTTGAAACATCTGTGCTGGTCCACCACATTGACAGAGATTTCCAGCTCTCTGGGAGCTACTGCCTGCTATTTTCTCCCACTGCAGGAGCATTCCCAGCTTTAGTTTGTGAAAAGAGCATCAAGTACCTTCAGATACATCTAGGCAGAGATGATCCACCTAGCAAACCTCATTCAGCAGAGGAGTCCTACCCCATCCAGTGCTTCCAGAGTCCAGTTCCTTTCTTCATCAGTCCCAGTCTTTTCCTCTTCCCATCCGCTTCTCCCCATGACCAGTGGTCTCAGCCACACTTGCCCAGACAGGCATGTCTCCAAGAAACAACCAGCAGATGTAAGAAACAATACAGCAACTCACTGTTCTTGTAGGCTTCAAACAGTTTCTCCTCCGTCTTGACCTGGACAGACACATGGTACTGGCTCTGACTGCTGTAGTTGCTAACAGGGATCTCACAGCTTTGGACCACATACGGAACATGAGGCAAAGCCTTCTCGTGCACAGGAGAGCATTCCTCTTCTCTGAGGGGAGAAAAAGAGGTTGTGCTGAGATTGGAAGAATGGGACAGAGCAGAAAGTCCATGGGGATAGAGCAGAGAGTCCATGGGAGAGGCACAGACATGCTGCCATGGGCCATGCACGTACACTGATGTCGGAGTGGCCCTAAAGAACAAGCCAAAGAGGACAGAGGTAGTGATCACTTTCTTCACTTCCCAGCTACAGGTCAGAGTATCTGCACCATTGAAGAGGCAGCGAAGGTTCCTGGGCTGAAGGTCACCTTCAGAGAAGATGAGAGCAAAGTAAGTGACAGGGAAGGTCTGGCTTCTCAACCAATGTTTCCATCCCTGCATGGCCCCACTCCATCCCATGTTACCTTCAGGGGTCTCCCATGACACCTTCGTGCTCCACTTGCTGTACTGGCCAGAGAAGCCACTGTCTTGCCCTGGTCTGGCTCGCACACGGGCAACGTATCTGCTCCCTGGGACAAGGTCCTTGTGGCTGAGGTGGCACCGTGTGGTGCTGGAGAGCAAGAGTGAGGCAGCTTTCTGTTGTTGGGGGAAAGGACGGAGAGTGGGGAGGGAGGATATTGGAGAGTTGGGGAATGGAAGAGTGAAGGGAAGACAGGGAAAGAGAGAAATTGCCACGCTGCATCTCCAAGCAGTGCCACATATATGATAGTCCATGCAGATGCTGCCATGCAATGCTCCCTGCTCCCATACTAGAGGGGCTTCAGCATGCATACTACCAGCATGGCACAGGCAGTACCCTGATCATGCAGAGCCCAAATCATATTCTGCACCAGCTACACAAGTTCATAACTGACAACTGATCAGTGCAAAATTCTATGGCAATCTAACCAAGATACTTCGCTTAAAAACTAAAGATCACACTGACAGGTATAGAACAGAAATATATGCACATCAAGGGAAACAACAGGGCAAAGAATAAGGACTCTTAAAAACTAAAGACCAAAACATATCCTTCTGAGAAGGGAAGCAGCTTCAAATGCATTTTGCCATTTTCCCACATGAACCCACAAGCTCCTATTGGACTGTGATTTAATTCCATTTGGGAGGGCTTCAGGGCAAAATCAATTTCAAATCAAACCCCAAGTGCAGTGCATTTTTGTCAGTGAAGAACAGATCTTTGCACTCAGTTCAGGACAAATGGTGTTTCACTGTGTAAGTCTCTTGCAAACAGAAAGACAGACCCTTCTGCCTGACCTGAAACTACTTTTGTGGCATCTCCTCGTAGTGCCTGAGAATGGAAAGGCCGTTCATTTGCACAACTTCTACCACAGGCTCTCAACTGCTCAAACCAGGAGAGCCCGGCTCCTCCGCTCTTACCTCCCAGGACTCCCAGTCCCGCTTGTAGGTGACTTCATACTCCAGTGCATTGCCCAGCCCTTGGCTTCCATCA
>JANHGB010024818.1:0-13438 GCA_026283785.1 Coracopsis vasa | reverse complement strand
GCATTCACATTTCATTACTTGTTTGTTTCACCTCTTGCTGTGTTGTCCTTTAGGTTTATCAGTGCATGTTGGGATCCTCTGGCAGGAGAAGTAAGGTGAAAATCTAGCAGAAAATATCACCATGTTGCTGATGTCCTGAGAACTGCTTTTCCCTTTAAATACCTAGTATGTAAGAGTTAAGTTTGGGACTCTCATGCTCTCTTAGACTTCTTAGGTAGTCACATTGAGAAATCAAAAGTGCACTTGAGAGCTCTTTTTGCTCCGAATTCTCCAATTTCCTTGTCCTGTGTAGTTAGTTCCATGGAAAGCTGACTTACAGCAATGCAGTTAAAGGATCAAAATTAATAGTGGTACAGATGAGTGTATATGACCTTTTACTTTGAAGCTAATGAAAGAGGAACCTACAAGGGATACTCATTCATTTCCTTAAAATCTGTAGAACTTTCATTGAAACATTATTCAAGCATTATTTAATGTGCACTAATTGTTATAAGGGGGGGCTGGCACCTGAATGTCCCTGTATTGTGTTTATGTCAGGTAAAGAATAACCATTGATGGTCAGTTATCCGGAAAAGGCCATTTATCCTCTAAATCAAGTATTTTAAAGCAAACTCGCATCAATGCCATCTGCTTGTGAGAAAACGGTCAACATAGGCTCACATTGCTGCACGTTGTGTCTTCCTACATGGTCCCACACAGATAGTTTTCTAGAAGTACTTTCTCACAAATGACTGTCATGGTGGTACCTTTGATTGGTTTGGAGGCTCTCTAGTAACAATTCACATAGTTTTGCCATTGACTTGCGAGTTGATGTACGGATAGCATTAAAGCATTCTGGTATGACAATGCTCTCATCCATAGCTAGCTCCTCTCCAGGGAAGAAGATGCACGCTGTTGTAGTGGAGAGTCCTTAACTGTCTAAAGAGTGTTTTCTGGCTTTCTCTTGCTGTGTTTATATCTATATATTTCTTTTTAAGACAGCATTTGCCTTTTTTCAAGTAGCCAAATAGCCTTGTAATCAAAAAGATTCGTCTTTTGATATATTTGTTGTCTCATGACACTGCCAAGTCGATAATGTAAAGCCTGTGTCCTGGTGCCTTTTAGTTTGACACAGATTGAAAATAAGCTGTTGTTAATATGGGGTTGCCAGGTATCCTTGCGAGCCTGCTCTTCATATTTAAGCTTCTGAAAGATGAGAGCATGTGGATTTTGCTGAGAAACAGAGCTCTTTAGCTTCAGTGGGTATTGGTACCTACAGGACTTGCTGACTCTACATGTTGGCACGCGTTTCGCGATGGGGCAGTGAATCAGTCTGGTGTCTGATGTGGCCAGTGAGCTGACTGATCCCAGTTGTGAGATGCCACTTGCTATTAATGGTGTTTCTTCTTACATTAGAAATGGGAAAACTGCCTTTACCACTTCTGAATACTGAAGATCAATATACTCACGCTTCTGAAGTATCCAGGGCATTGTATTAAATGTAATGATCAATATACTCACGCTTCTGAAGTATCCAGAGCATTGTATTAAATGTAATGCAAATGTCAGCTAAGTTTTAAATAAATCTTAATATTTATAGTTTGATATGAGCAGAGAGTGGATCAGGCCACTGGAGTTTGGTCTCTTATCACTGAAATCTATCTCTGGCTTCTGCCAGTGACTGGAGCTGAATTTCAAGACAGGAAAAGGTGTGCATGTGTTGGCTGTATCAAGTTTGCTGAGCAGAGGGAAAATGTGTTAGATGCCTACCAAGCTGAACAGATAACAACATATACTTGAGGTTTGATAAATGCTTTGTTCTGAAGTATCATGAATTATAATAGCACTAAGAAAAACGCTGTATGTTTTTGAAAGTATGTATTGCACAACTTAGGGTCTTATCTAATGAATGCCTCACAGGCACAATTCAGTGAATGAAAAGTCAGCTCATGTTTCAGAGAAAGCAAATGATTTCATTTATTCTGGAAGTTTTTCTAAATGGACTAAAGGCTCCAAGGTTATTAGATACTAACAACAGATTAAGGATTTGCTTTAAATCATCTGCTTATAACCAGTTGTATCTGATTTTAAATAGTTGTTCGTTCAATGACAAGTTCCAAACCAAGGTGGGGTAAAGTTGTATGACCATGAGTAGTGAAAAGCTAATGAGTTATCTAACTCACTGTTTAGATTACAGTTGTTACTAATAATGCAGATGAAGCCCCAGAACACTTACTTTCTGGTTATCTCTAACTACTATTTCAGGAATGTTTGGGTTTTTTTAATCATCCTGCCTCCTATTGTCTCAAAGGTAGCATTTCAGAAGAATGCTAACAGTTGCTACTCATATTCTTGCTATAAATGTAGTTTCTAGCTGATCTAGCTAGGAAAACAGACCACTTCCTTGGTACCTAAATTCTACAGGACAACCCCAGGACCAAAATGATGGTTTCCTTCTCCACAAACTTTGTTTATCCTCAAATTATCGTGGACACAACAGCACTAGTACTGCAAATTTAACCTGAACATGTTATAATAGAGGCATCAGATGTGTTTCCATGGTTTTTAAATAGATGGGCATCTATTTAAACATCTTGACAAAAAGCTGTTGAGGGTAATCAGCTCTTTCCTTATTTTATTACATGCGAACGGGAGAAGATTTCATATTATTCACTGAGAAAGAAGCAATAACATAAGCACTGCTCTTAAAGGTTTTCTTGGAAAGGAGCTCTCAATGAGATTGGTTTTCTTTAGTTGTCACAAAAGCAGTTTAGATAAAGCTTTAAGTTAACTATTTCTTCAGTCTGATCAAATTTAAAACTTGTGGGTATTTAGGTGAGCGATGGTTCTAAATCAACTGTTTCTATTGTTTTGAATAACATATGTATAAAACCATACTTGGCAAAAGTGGAAATCATCATCTTTTCCTTAGAAAGGAAGCCTATGATCTTGATTCAGAAATCACCACCTGTGTTTCCTAAGTGCACTTCATTAGAGAAGAGGAAGTTTACTATGTGGAGGGGCTTTGAAACAGCTGAAAAGTAAGAACATACCTGACTGTCAGTCATACCTTGTGCTGCTTAATGTCTTATGGTGAGCTGCAGAGCCTGCCTCATCCTCCCATTTCAACCATTCCTCATGCCCCTTTGCCCACACTGGACAGCATCAGGGAGAAGCCACGTGCAGTCCTCCTTTATGGGGTGAAGAAAGAGCTTCACCGAGCTGGGACCAAATAACCAATGTCTTGTGTGACTCAGTGCAACTGCAGATTTTATCAATGCATACAAATATATTAAAGGTGGTGTCAAGAGGATGGGGCCAGACTCTTTTCACTGGTGCCCACTGACAGAATAAGGGGCAGTGGGCACAAACTGAAACACAGGAAGTGCCATCTGAATACGAGGAAAAACTTCTTTACATTGCAGGTGGCAGAGCGCTGGAATGGGTTGTCCAGAGAGGTTGTGGAGTCTCCTTCTCTGGAGATATTCAAAACCTGCCTGCACATGATCCTTTGCAACATGCTCTAGTTGAACCTGCTTGAGGAGGGGGGTTGGACTGGTTGGTGTCCAGAGGTCTCTTCCAACCCCCAACCGTGCTGTGATTTCATGTGTTGCAATACACCAAAGCACAGATTTAAATTTCAGGTGTGCTTTTTATGTGTTGTCTCTAGTAACTTTCCTCCACCAAATATATAACTTGATAATAAGGTTATTGATATAGTAAACTCTTACAATGGAGGACTGTGGACAGCAGCAAGTCTGATCTGTGGTGGTCTGTGAAACTTTGTTTTATGAAGAATTGTAATAACAGCTCACGATGACACCACAGACTGTGAAACAAAGATAAGGAACGTTGTATGAGCTCTGTTTGTGATTGAGCTTCTTCTTATGGAAAACACGAAGCACACGGTAGTTTTCTTCCATTTCTCATCAGAGAAAAGGGTTGCTTCTGTGGGAAAAGTAAATTATCTTTGTCAGCTGTTTGTTTAGTCATTTCTCCTTGAGGTTATGAGGCAGTGCAACGGTTCCAAGCAATCCAGATCTCCTTATCTTGGTTAATGACTTACTTACTTTGAGAATTTGGCAGTGAAGACCAAATAGCACTTGAGCACATCATAAATTTTAGTAGAACCTTCCAAGACTGCATCCCCATGATAAGTACAGTGCTGTCAGCTGATCTTTAGTCATACACCTGATTCCTTTCTGACAGTCCAATGAAGGTGTGGTACAGAATGGATCTAGACCCAGTTCTTTAGGCTGTATGATTGCGTTAACAAACTAGGGCGTTCCATTACAGGTTTATAGCTGATTTCCATAGGTTGCTAGCTGGATGATCAACCACTTTTGCAGTCTTTTTCAGATGTAGTCCTTGAAAAGATCTCTGCAGAAATAGCACTCGCAGCACACACTTCAGAGCTATTGATCCCAAGCCTTGGAAATAAAATGAAAACTAACTGTTAGCAGATTCGTCTGTGGTTTTAATTTCACCAAGACAAACTTATTACAGTTAGCACTGTTCTTATCCTTTGTTTTGTGAGGCTGATTATCTTGAGAGCAATTCTTTCATTTATGATTCCTCAAAGAGCTCAATAGTCCAAGAGGAAGAACATTTCGTTCCTGTTGTTGATAAAATAGTGCAAGGATTACACCTGTTATTATTTTAGATAGTTATCCTAATGTTTCTGGGGTGATGGAGTACCAGAGCAACTATCGCAGGTTAAGATGCTTCTATGTGGTGTGGAGGTGCCACTTGCTTCAAACCACCCTGTGGCTGAAACGATCCAATGGCTTGTTGCCTTCTGTAGTGGAAACAGTAAGTATGCAAAGTTACCACTTAGTGGTGATAGTTTTATAATGACCTTAAACTACCCAGTTATATGCAGCCATGCTTATGCGCAGTGCAAATGAAATATCATTTCGGACGCCGTGTAGTTGTTGCTTTTTAGCGTCCAGTTGCTTAAATTTCTCTTTGGCCAGGTTTATCATTGTTAAAATACTTCAAGCAAAAGCCATGCCAAGCGACTCAGGCTGTTACAATAGAAATCAGCGAGAGCCACTATGTTTTGAGAAGCATGCATGTAGATTCTATGTAGACATTTTGTGTGCTTCACTTGTCTTTGAGGGTGGGCTTTTATTAGTGTCTTTATGGAGTCTAACTCATAATGAAAGAACCTTTGTTTTTAGCTTGTGACAGAGGTGCTTGGTTTGTTTTCCCTCACCCTTTACAATTCTGATTTTACAACACTTTGAAGTTCTCCATCATTTCCCTCAGGTTTTCTACTCATTGTCTTGGCCTGAATCAGCATAGGGCATTATCCTTGTCATGGTGGTCCAGGCAGCTAAATGGCAAGGTTTGGGAAGAGAGATCAGAGCACATCCCTTCCCTTGCAACTCTAATTCCTGTAGCAGGTCCAGTGAACGTGTATTTGCACTATCGGTGGTATTTCCTGGTAGGACTGGGGTGTAAAACTACAAGCTTCACTTCCATAGTTTTGTGTGAAATTAAGTAAACCTCAGAAAATAAAAGCCTTCTTTGTGTGTGTTTGGAAAATGAATATTTTGCTCTAGGAAACTTTAAATTTTTATTTATTTTTAAATATTTAAATTTATTTAATTATATTTATTTAAATTTATTTAAAATTTGTTTTAAATTTAAATTCCTCTATGAACTTTAATTTTTATTTAGTATTTACAGCTTAAGTACAGTGGAGAGCCCAGCTCTGCACAGCAACACTCTGAATGCTGGGCTGCAGGACAGGTGACATGGCTCCATTGGGCTACGGGGTTAATTTCTTTAGCAGACACAGCAGGAGAAGGGTCTGTTATTATGGCAAGCTAATAACAGCTTCCGAGGTGAAAAATAGCATGGAAATGATTGTACTATTTTTTAATGAATATGGAAAGGCAGTGACAAGGTTTGTTTGTTGAAATGAAATGGGGCAGGATTGTGGCAATACTCAGTCATTTTTCAGTGAGGTTGAATGGAAAATACAGGAAAAGTTAATAATAATAATAGTAAAGAAGAAATCTCCTGCCTGTGTTATCTAGGAATTTTTGACAGGAACAACCCAGGGGGAAAAAGGGCAAGTTCAGCTCTTAAAAAGAAGAAAGCCCTCCTGGAAATAGAGGATGCTTTATTTAGTGACTAATCTTTGTATTTATTTGGTGTTTTGACTCAGCGGTATGTGCCCGCAGAATAGACTCAGAAGAACTGCAGTTTCAGTTTGTTATGTAGTTTTAGTTAGTAAAGCATCATTAACACACTACCACATACACCATCCAGTGATGTTTGGAGGAGAAAGATCAAAATTGCTGGGATTCTTTTTTCCTTGACATTTGTCTGGGGAGAATATCGGCTGTGGCAATAAATCCTGATCCTGAGTTTTTAAAAGGAAATCTTGATGCTGCAGGGACCTAACAGACTAAACAGGATGTACCTGGTGACCAAGGGAAAGTGTGGAAAAAGGAAAAGAATAGAGGCTATGAAAGATGAATCCTGCAGAAAAGCTGTGGCAGCTGGTGGTGTTCCCTGAGTGCACTGTGTCCCCTTCTGATCTCCCATGCTTTACTGCAGATCTCAGCAGGAAGCACTGGCGAGCACAAAGCACAGTGAGAAAAAGGGGATTGAATCCTTGGTCCTGGAGCAGAGCTCCCTGCAACAGCAGAATGAAAAACAGGGGAGCGGTGCTCAGTGGATGGGAAACACAAGAGATGTCCTTCATAGGGAAAGTCTTCCAAAGGCTTTGGCTAAAATGTGTGACCAGGAAAGGAGGAAGTTAACAAAGCAACATAAGGCAGGGAGGAAGATTATCTTTGTCTCATTCAGCAGCTCAGCTTGATTCTACCTTGCTCTTTGCCACAACTCTTTTCACGCAGCACAGTGGCTCCTGGGCCATGATTTAGTAACTGCAGGACAGCTGTGCCTTGGGCCCACCCTTGTGTGTCATTAAATTCCACTGACTGGTAAATTTTCATCCTGCATGGCCCTCGTTTTCCATTATAAATCTTGTTTCCAGCCAATATAGTGAGTGCTTAGTTCTTTTAGATTCAAGTCTAGTGAAAATGCTCAAATCGATGGTTCTTTGACAGGATCTGACAAACGAACTGCAAAGATGATTCACAAAATCCTCTCATTTTCCATAAAACATACAGAGGTCATCCAGGACACTTTCCTAACTCTGGGATGGTTGTGTGTTCTTTGCTTATGATGTACCTAATATTCTCTATATAATAGAGGTTTCACTTTGTGATCTGCAAATAAACTTATTTACATGCCAAATACTTCAGCCTTCCAGGATGACAATCACTGCAATACCGTGTAGCTATTATTGTGTTTTGACCCACAGATGAGACTATTCTCCAAGCTGAGAAGGCAGAGGCAAACCATGGGCTTTTTTGTCCTTTCCTAGGCTCAGATTTGAGTGAGCAGATTTGCATTGTTGTTACACTCTCAGATGTTTTAATTTTCAAACCAATGCACTTGAAAGCCTAAGTAACCTTTTTGTCATGGTGGGAAATTGACTTAGATGGTGGGCTGACTTATAATTTAGGCAAAGTTCAAGTTACATTGGCAGGCAAGTCTGCTTGAGTGTAACCATCTGTGACAAAAGCACTTGGCAGTCACTGCAACCTAAGGCAGCAAACATGGTGCAAAATACAATCACCTTTAGAGGTACTTGTTTTCTCTTGAGTGTCTCCAAAGTGTATAAAAGCTGCAATATTGGATTGTAAGTCATTTATGCAGCTCTTTTATAAGGGACCCTTAATCTTTTAACAAGTCATTGACATAGAACTGCTCCTGAAGGAAGTCTTTCCATGCTTAACTAGCGGACAGACTCCCACTCCTGTTGGGACCTGATCCAGCTTTCTCAGGTATCAGAGACTCTTACTAAGCATACAAGTTGAAGCAATCTATTATTTAGTGGCCAAGTTGTTAACACAGGCTCTTTATGGAAAAGGGTGATCATTGGCTCTATCAGTCTGTAGCACAGGTGATAGATAATACATGAAATGCTGCTGAGTACAAGGGCTCTGTTAAAGCATACTTCCAGTGTGTGAAATGTAGCTCATCTGAATAAAGATGCTGGAATTCCAAAGCCACGATGACTGGCAGAGAGTGGCCCTGGGTTTTCTGGGATGTTCAGCGTATGTCCAATGGATTCAGGTCTGGCACACAAAACCAGTCAACTGGGTTCACCTTGCTTTACAGCCTGTGGCTGTGGCAGCTAGATGCTGGTGCCACAGCTTCTGTAAAAGCTTTAAGCAAGTCCTTAGGAAGACTTCTTTCCAGTCTTCTTAAGCTGTTGGCACTGATGGATTACAGGTTTTGGAATGCTGTTCCCTGGTTGATGCTTCTTGTATGAGAAGACTTGATTTGTATTTTGCACTGGTCTGTCATTTTTATCAGGTTTAGGCTTACTGCTGTTTAGGTGCAGTACATTTTATGGTATGCTTTGTAGCTGAGGAGTCCAAAAGGAGATATTTCAGAAGTGCTTAACCTTGACCTTGTTTCTGTCTTACCAAGCTAACAGTGTTTGGTGAGCGGAGTGCTCTTTCCCTGCCCATTGCTTGTAATCTGCTTGTTTGCTGCAGGATGAGGTGCAGATTGTACTTGTCACACACGCAGCTGGATGTCATAAATGATTCACACCTATTTTCAAACAAGTGCACTTTATAAAAGCCCTCGTACTTGGTGTTTTATAAACTCAGCAAGTCAATGAGCCCAACAATGTAAGTAGGAAAGGACCAGGAGTCTGCTGTACATTTTGGATTATAACCTCACTGATCCTTAAAACCAGATTTTAATCACAGAATCAGCTGCTTTAGCTCAAACTTCTGATACTGGTTCACAAACTCATGGCTTTCATCCTTTTTGTCTCAGGCTTGCCTAGTGGCTGGCTTTGCCTGTCACTGTATTTTTATATCCTGCCTGTCACGAGTAATTCTTGCTCTGTGCCTTTATCTTTATACTCTGCTCAGCCTAAGAGCCCTTTTAAGGAATTTTCCTGCTTTAGTTGCCTATATTAAAATGTTTGGGCTCATGATAATAATTTTCTTTCCAGGACCTTTAGCATTCCCCCTACTTCTTTTTCTAATTGTGATAATTGCTCATTTGTGACAACTGCTCAACAATAATACAGTAACTGTTCCTATTAGGCAATGTTTTCCAACCTGAGCTACAGTTGCTACAGTTTTTTGTGCAAATTCATTCCTGGTCCAATTATTTGTGTGAATTTTATAAAGAGTTAAGCTGAAATAGATATACAAAGTCAACTGCTGAGCCCAGCAGCAAGCAGCATGCACGAAACTTGAAAGGTACACATGGGAGGGGGAAAGACATCAAAGTGTAGGTGACACCTTGTAAAATGCTGAGCACAAAGTTAAGAGGGATAAAGAGATACACTAAAGAGTGCTGGCTTGAAGAAACTGAATATCGAAGACTTGTGGTGGTCACATAGTGAAATCTTTAGCTCCTGCCCTGTGGAGCTCCTTTTCATTGCTTGAAGTCTCAAGGTGGTTGCCTGTTAAGTAGTGTCAGGAAAGGAGTCACTGCAGGTTTCCTGTTTTGAATTGGAAAGCGCTCTGGATCAGAAAGGATTGGAGGAACCTGAGCCTTTGGGTTTCTTCAGCAGAAAGCAAGTTAACTGGTATCTTTTAAATGACCTCTGAAAGTCACATGTAATATTAGTGTTCAGGCTGGAGAGCCTGTGGACCACAGTGCTGCTGCAATGCCACCGCAGCATGAGCCCCTTTGTGATTAGTCTCCTCTAACAATAATCATGCATTGCCACCCTCACTGCAGATGTTAGGTAAATACTAAAATCAAGCTTGAAGGACCAAAAAATATCATCCCTTCAAAAAACAAACCAGCTATTCTTGTCACGTGCTAAGCATGTGATTTAGTAACAATATTCACTTGTTCCATCATTTTTGGAGTCTCATCCTTCTCTAGTGTTATATTAATTTCATTTGCATGTCCCCTCTTTGTTCAATCACTTTTAAATATTAAGCCCATTATCTTGGTTCTCAGTCATATTTAATGGCCTTTTATGTGATTTGTTCTATTTTAAGTACTGATTGCCAATTCTCTTTGTTAATGTATTGTATTTGCTCTTCCTCATTTTTCCTATGAAATAAGAATCTCTTCAGATCTTATAACGTGCTGCCACATTCTTACCTTTGTTACAAATTGAGAAAGTGATATTACAATGAAATGAAGTCTATTCAACTTCACACATTACCTCTCTCATCTGAGAGATCAGAGCTTGGTTCAGCTGCTGTTTACCCGCTCCCTTTTGTTCCCTCCACCTCAACTAAAGGTTGAGGGAGGCAGCTGTAAGGCAAAGGAGCATTGATTAGATTGATTCTTGTTACTCTTGCTTTTAATTCATACATTGTTTTTGTAACATTTTCAGGAGTGGGAATGTCACAGAGGGTCATGTTTGTTGTTCATGTCAGCTGAAACCTGCCTGCTGTCCATGTCCTTCAGCTAGCTCCTCCATGAAACGTGTCCGTTCAGAAGAGTTCATGACAAGTGCTGTTGTTATGGTTGTTAAGCACACTAATGCTTGCCTTTATATCTCTCTTCTCCATTCACTGAGCCCATAAGAATCAAAGATGAAAAGGGATTGTTTATGCTATAAATCTCCAGTTTATGTCTGGTTACTCTGTGTTGGTGGAAACTGCCTTCTTTATTCACTCTTGGCTATTTCAGGATTGGCTCCTTATCGGCTACCTTCTTCCCACACCTGCCTTTCCTTGCCGGCTTGGGATCCAAATCTGCACTTCAGACTCTGTTTGTCAAGAAAAATCCTTTACACAGGCAAGTGGCAAACGGAACACGCTATATGCAGGGCCAAGATACACACAGTTGAGTCTACCTTTCAAGGAGTCTGGCTTCGCATTCCCTACCCACTGATTTAAATGGTTCCTTTTTAGCTATCATCTCTCCAGCACTTAGGCTGTTTAATTACAGCATGCAAACATCAGAAATACATTCATGTTCCAGTTATTATCAGTATCATTTCTTGTTTGGTTTATGCTCCATGCAGGTTCTTGTTTTGTTAATTATGCTTTTGTTTTGACATTCTGGGTTCCACATGTTTCATGTTATGCTGTTGCCAGGGCTCTGTGGGTGTTTGGACTCGCTAATCCTCTAGACTAAATGCCTTATCATTTGCCTATTATATCTGTCATGTTGTTGAACACTCCATTGCTTCAGGTGCAATATTTAGATGTGCTGGCTTTCAGAGTCAGAGAGCACTGTTTCAGCTCATTGTAAGACTCTTTCGGGTGGCATTACAGATTTATGCTATCCATATTCTCGCTATTATTCTTTGTTGCCACATTCCTTTGTGCTTTCCTCAGTAAGTGTTACACACTGGTTTTTAATTAAGAAGTTTCACCTCAGCATCTTTCAGTTATTTCTCCCCTGTCACCTTGGTCCCAGTGCGTAGGAAATACTTGGCTGATCTGCCAACTGTTAAAGGCTTCTGCAATAACCAGAATTTCTAGCTCTGAGCCACTCTTTGAACCAACAAGGCATATATATGAGACCTGCATTCATTGAAACAGCATACCTGACTGACACTTACTGTCATTAGACTAAAGAGTAGAGTCTGTTTGGTAAAACTGTAGCTGTATGATCATATTTCTTTACAACATTGACTTTTTCTTTTTAACCTCCCAAATATTCCTCCAGTTTAAAGTGACCTTCACATTGACCAACCCTTTCTTTATCTTTTGTCATACACCAACAAATGGAACTAAAGGGCTGCAAAATACTTATGCATTTCATGGTCTTTGAATAGACAGAGCATCTGTTGCTTCATCAAAACCCCCAGAGTGGCAGCATCCTTCTGAAGTGAAAGCTGTGGATACAGAATTTGGTTTTCATGCTAGTCAGTGACTGTAAGTAAATGCAGAAATGAACCCAATACAATTCATGCAAGTTTCCAAAACAGGTTGCTGCTTTGAACAGGGCAGGTTGATTGCCTCCCACTTCTTTCGTATGGCTTACTCTATCTGACACTACCCGATCTTGAGTAGGAGTGCAAGTGCTGATCAGATGGCTGTGTCAAAAACAAAACCAAAAGACTATGTTTTGGGGTCTGCATAGATCCTCAGTTCCTCCAGTTCATTATAGTGACTAAATATACCCTTTCCAATCCTTTCTTCTTGCTTCAGTAGGTGGAGCTGTAACATCTGTTTAATTCTGCCTTGACCATGACGTACCATTGCGGGTGCACTGACAAGTATAACTTTGGGGTCCCACCACTGCACGTATTCATCATTTTATACAAGTTGGCTTTTTGCATCATTTTGAAATGGTGCATAAAAAGGAACCTCAGGTTCTGTGCTCGATCTGCTGGGTGGGAAATGTGATCAGTCTCTGTTTCTAACATGCGGTCTTCAGCTCTTGGATGCTTGTTTTCTACTGTTCAAAAGAACACAAAATGCATTTAGGCTCAACTTTAAAAATTTGGGCTTTGGGGAAAAGTAATCTTGAATTTAGCACATTTTGCTTATTCTGCTGGTTTCTGGTTTGAACCAGACTCTTTGGAGCAATCAAGAATTCATTAAATCATCTCATCAATCTTTTCAAATTTAGAATCATATCGAAGCCACCGGCAACTGTTAGTTTTCATGTTCATGAGTAGTTTAGACTTTATGGTGTCAATGACAGCTTTTTAAATAACAGGACACTGTTTCTGATAATTCTGTGCAAAACTGCTCTTAAAAATTCAGTGCCAGCGAAGAAAAAAGTAAAATAAGAGCCTGGTAATGAGACTAATTCACTCCTCACATGTTACAGCACCATTTGAGCCTTGTCTCATCATCTCACATCATTTTTAATTCCCAACCCCTTTCCCATTTCAATTTTCTCTGGGAAGCTTTCTGTAAAAGCAAGGAGGGTTTAAAAATTAATTTTAAAGATCACAAAATTACTGTTTCTTTTTAGAGCAGGAGCTGTCTTGTACTTATCTCCTGTATGCAGAATTATATTAATGATATCTTCTTTCATCTTAGTATCCTCCCTTGAGCAGCTTGAGTGCTTTCTGGTTCTCTTTGGTTGCAGCTAAATATTTCGAGCAGGAATTGGAAACATTGCAGATTTTGGCTTGTCTCCTCTTAGTTCCAAGAGCTTCTTTGATGGGGGCTGCTGACATCTTTTGCAATGCATGATAGAAACCAGCAGTTCCCAACCTTTTTCTGTACATTTCACTTTTTGTTGGAGTTTCTAATGACCATAACATTCTCCTGTTCTGCCACTTCAATACCACTGCCTGTGCACTCTCCCATCCCTAGATGCAGAGCAAGGCTGCTGCAGTATCTCCAGCCTTGGTCCTTCATCTTTGCCTGGTCCCTTGGGCACAATGTGCTTCCCAGGGGTGGGAGGGATTTAAGGGGGCAGGTCAGAGGGATGGAGAAAGTCGGCTCCACTTGCTGCATTAGTGCCT
>JANHGB010024816.1:960-34605 GCA_026283785.1 Coracopsis vasa | reverse complement strand
GCTGCTCCAATAATGGACGAATCTAAAGCTAGATTTGATAACCACTTCAGGTCACACAGAGGGGTGGGAGGTGGGGGAAAAAAAGCACTTGGGCTGTCACACTGCTGTAGCCAGGCATTTTCAGGAGCAATGCAAATTGAAAGAATAAGCAGTACATAGTGCTGCTTCTTATCCAAATCTTCTTGTCCTTGTAAGCTAATCTGAATGGAAGCGAAAAAAAGAAATAAAGGTTGCCTTGAACAAACTGGTAAACGCAACACTTTAAAAAATATTCTGAAGATCTGAATAATAATTTCTGGTTTATTAATAATTTTAATCTTAAAATGTCCCTATAAGATTTTTTCAAACCTATGTGAAAGACAATGGAGAAGCCATCTTTTCCCCAAATGTTTCCATCTCCTCAGTCATCAGAACGATCTTCAAGCAGTCATGACAGTTTGCTAATCTATTTGCTCTTCCATGTGAAGAGAGCTGATGCTATAAGGATTGTCTCAACATATGTCGCCTATGAAATTATTCTGACTTGTGACAGGTTGCACAAGACACTGAAACTGGAAAACTTACACAGATAAGCCACTGTACTAACACATTTCACATAAAGAAATATTTAGATATTCACACAGAGGTAAAACTAGACCAGAGATATTACCACTGTAAGGCTTTACCACCGTTATTACAACAGCATTCACAAAACCAAACCCTTCAGCTGGCTGATATGATCCCAATCTGCTCTGGATTTATGCAAACATCAGATCCACCTGTTCTTAACACATCAGCTCTTTAAGATGCCTCTACACCAGCACTGATTTCTAAGACAACTTAACATGGAGAGACTACATACACAGACTCTGTACTTCTATGTACTTCTATGGATATGGAACTTCACAGCCCAGTTGCTCTCTGGATCCTCCCTGTTGTTCACACACTTTTTTTTCAGACTGTGCTTTGCATTTAACCCCTTCAGATGCAGTTTACGAAGTCTACTACAGAATTTTATTCTTCAGAGTGCAGGTAAGAACAACCAATGAGCATGATCACACCTGTCTTGGTTTAGTCAAGCCCAAAGCAAGGCACCTTCATCTATTCTGAGAGGTATTTCTCACCTTGAACATTTTTTATTTTGACAGGCAGATTATTTTTGCCATGACTTAAAATTCCATCCTTTTTCTCAACCAGGAATAAAATACATGGCCCATCAAGCCAGAAATTCATAGAGAGATAATCAGCACAGAAGGATTCTCAGATATAGCGAAAATGGGGGCTACACTATGAGATTAACGTCACAACAAATGGCACAGTTTTACAGCTCAAAGTACATGTGGACACATGGTAACATTTACAGGTTCGAGACAAACTTCTTCAACTAACAATCTTGCATTTTCCAAGAAGCTGAGAGTATTGCATGGCAACCCAACCAAATTTATGCTTTTAAAGTAGAAAGTACTAAAGCTTAGAGTATCTTCAGTTGTGCAATTTATACTGCATGAAAATAGATTCTTGCTACACCAAATTATCTCATAAAGTTTTAGGAAGGAGTTAAATAATCTATAACAAAGAAAAGTGGTATAGTCATACAGCTCATAGAAGATCCACAAAACAATCTCAGTCTCTCAAATGTGGATACAGGTTCCTGCATCACCAAATCAGCAAGTTAATAGTTTCAGGAGTTTATTAATTTCACTGGAAGGACTAAGCAAAACCCCATAATAGACCAGAACTGATCTCCTTGTGTTATGTCTGGATCTTCTGTTCTACTTTTTTAATATATATATATATAAAGAGAGAGAGAGGGAGAGAGAGAGAGAGAGAGTACGCAGATTAACTTCAGTTTATAAAGCTTTCAGAAGTCTTTGGAATGATTCCAATAGTATCTTGCATTAATAAAATTATTAAAGAGGATAATAAATTGAATTTTCTGTTGCTTAAAAACAAGGTAATGCCTATTGGATGACATCAGATTAATGACATCATGTATTTCTTCCTGTATTTAGAAGACAGAAGAAATAAGAATTCGAAATTTTTTAAGCTAAAGCATGTACTCAAGGAAGATATCAAAGATGAATGAGAATAAGGTGTGTCTACCATGAGGCACTTAATTTTTCCCGTGATCGGTAGGATAACTGTGTGGACTGTAGCAATAAATGCAGTCCTGTTAAGGCAAAAATGCAAACAGTTGTGCACGTACAGTCTCCTACATTCATTCTAGTCCTCTTTTGTCATATACTTTAGTGAAAGATTTTCTTTCATTTTCATTACACATTCTTACAATCTTTTCTTTTCCCAGTCCCCAGAATATCTTTTCTGTTTCCAAGAATAATCAGCACCGAATCTAGCAGCTTGGATTCAAGCCCTTTTCACATTCTTTGACGTTTTCCCTTTTTGTCTACTTACTCTCATTTTTAATGACATCACTAGTGAGAATTGTCAGGTATGTCTTAAAAATCCATGTCTCTTCTGTACCATCTAATTTCAGATATTCTAAGATTTTGATAGCTAAGAAACCTCCCAAGACACACCACAGATTTTTAAACCCATGAGCTCTCCTCACATACTTACATTTTTGAGACTACTTCTGAAGATACTGTCAGTTTTCCTCATAAATCAGGCTCCTAAAAATGAGAGGTCAGAGACAGTTCACAACGTATATCTGTACAACACGTAAAACTTGGACAGGGATAGAGCAAAGATGGAAAAAGGTTGAGCCACCTTTTTTAAAGCGAATTACTAGCAAATGCATAAAACAAAACCCTAACCAATGATTCAAGTAGTGATGCTTCCAGAGCTTTTGTCAAGTAGCATGTCTCCTTTATCCAAATGAAGGCATGAAAACAAATTGCTGATTTTTTTTTAGTTTTGCTTGGTTTTGATATATTTATATAGCCAGTGCAGCATAAGTGATAAAATTACAGGCTTCTAAAACATTATTTCATTTCAAATCATATTTAGCATACATGCATTCTCACTAATTTTTAGGTGATTAATCACATCTGTATGAGCAGGTTATTGTTTTAAATTGATGGCAGAATTCTACCTGCAACATACATTCCAGGTGCATATAGAATACGACAATTTCAGAATACTTTGTGTTTACAGAAAAGGACAGCTAAAGTGGTTTGCCACTACAGTGTGAGTGGACAGAAAAATTTCATTCAACGCCTTTTAGCTATTATCATCAAAAGGCAGCTTTAGCAAGTGAAAAATCGCTTTTGCCTATTGAAACCCTATTTTTTAATCACTCTGCACATGAAGATCAAAGTTGAAATATATCTTGCTGTGTAATGAAAACATAATAAAAATGTGAAGTCATAAAAGAGAAAACTATTACAACCACTGTAACAGATGCCCTGTTTACTCTGCAGGTTGCATTACATCATGTAAAGCTAAGCTATGATACATGCCATTGCTGCCTACAGCAGATAATTTCAACATCTCTTTAGAAATCACATCTTCAAGAAGAAAAATATGGTGTCAAGTCTGTTTGCTGGCCTGAAAAAGCCCCTCAGTGTTAAATACAAAAATACTACCTCTGTTGCCATAAAAGATGCTGATGTAAACAGCTTACAATGCACATAACCAAAAGGCTTATTAACAGCCTCTCCTTGTAGTTTGGTACAGGAGAAAAAAGGACAACAGTGTTGTAGTGGAAAAACTAACAAAACAAGCAGCACCCATGTAAAAGCAATGGATTATAATACAGAGGAAAAACATCCTTAAGCAAATAACGCCAAAAAGCAATTATTTGATTTCAGAGAAGTTATAACAGGTTTGAACTACTAAAGTTGTATCATGGTGGGCTACATTTTCAAACCATCTATATGTATATCTTTGGGTACAGACGACGTGACATACTTCTGTGTTTACATTCAGTCACAAGGGAAAATGCAATGAAGAATCCCTCAGTTACACACAGCCACCATGCACACCAAGTCTTAGGCACACCCCTAAAGTTTTTAAACACCTTCAAAGTGGGTCGAATACCACTTCAACATGAAAGCAATAGTGGACTAAAATAATGCATATCAGCTATTTATGTTTTTGGTGAACAGAGAAGATATCTGAAGGTAACTAATTCTACAGCACAACTTGAGTAATTTTTTCTCTCCTCACTGTTTTTAACTTCACACCATTCATGCTTTGACATCTCTCCTGATCTGCCTGCTTTTTGAAGTGTTTATTTTGTACAAATATGCAAGTAGTCAGTCAGTTCTCATAACTAATCCTATTGCCTGGAGCTGCCTGGGCAGTGGGTAAGTTCAGAAGTGAGCTATCCCTAAGGCAATTTATTTTTGTAGTGTTTCCAGTAGATGCAAGCAGAAACTTAGTTTTTAGATTCTAGTTCATCAAAAGACACCATCACTACATCATTTGGCTTTCATATACAACTTTGATTTTTAAACAGGAAATAAAGGAAATACACATGCTAATATTTAATGTTTTGTTCTTGATTACTCTCTGTGGCTTTTCCCTTGCCTCCCTCCTTCCCCCACAGAAAATAATACACACCACCAAACAACCAAAGGAGAGGAAAGAGGGCACACATTTACAAAGACACAGAATCACTTGTAGGAAGACTGAGGCAAAGACACTTGTTCTACTGCAAGCCTAACAGATTGCTCCAGTCACTTCAGTAGTACTTCTCAGAACTGACTCTTATTTCATATTACTAATCACTACCTCCTAACTGATACTGTGCTACATTAGGCAAAACAAGTACAAATATATATAAAACTTGATTTTACTTAATTTCTCTCACAGTACATCACAGAGCATTATATTTTTAACTTACCAATGTATAAAGCCAAGAAACAACTGACTGTAGCAAATGGAAATGCCACTACTACCTCCCCTAAAGACCCTGCCAGAAGGCAAAGCAGTGATGGGTGGTATGAACAGCACTACGCCATGTGCAGATCAGTACGACCTTGATGGTGTGGCAGAGTACAAGAACAACTTTGAAGAAGCAATCATTCTCTCCAGCAAACAAGACACTCTTTGTGCCGCTCTTTAGATGTCTCAGTCCCTGCCCACTAGCTCCTACAGCAAGTAAAAGGTTCCACTTAACCTGCAGAAGAGCTTGTCCATCACAAAGTGACCTCCCTCACTGTGTTCGCATTCAATCTATCACTCCACAAGAAGATGATACCCACCAGCTGCCGTAGCCTATTCCCACAGGCTTGTGATATTTATTCAGGGTTTGGGCTACAATATAACATGACCTCCATTACTACAAATTATCTTATTACAGAATAGAAATCCAAAGTAATTTCTTTTTGTCAGAATAATTGTTGGACAGAGGGGTACTACACAGTCCTTTGCCACAACATATAGGGCATTTCAGAGTTTCTTATTTATTGAGGTCTGCACTTTTGAAACAAACTGTTCTCCTCTTCCTTGCAATACCCATCCACAGGGCAACGCTTTGCTAAGAGGATTATTACTTTTATTGGATTTACTTGCAGTTCACATAAGGAATTCCAGATTTTTTATTTATTTTTGATAAGTAACATCTTAGGTTTCTGAAAGCAGCAAACAACTTTACTGAAAATGAATCAGAAACGAATACAATTAAGAACATAAGATGCCAGTGGTCCCTCTGCTCCAAGGGGAATGCTACTCTGGATGTCTGGTGGAAACTAATTTTTTAATAACTCTTGAAGATCTATTGGAAAACCAACTACACTATGTCAATAGGAATTCCTTTCATTCACATGTTGCTTGACTTGAATAGCAATTCATGGTGCACTATTTTCTCCTGCAGAAACCACGCTGACTTTCCCTAACAGACTGTGTTTATTCACATTCTCAAAGATGTCATAATTTTATATTCTACTTTTCTATCAGCCTCAGAACTCACACTCAGCCTGCATTTCCCCACAGTCTCTTTTGTGAAAGGGAAGTGACAGGGAATTATGCTGGCAAACTTCCAGCCTTCCAATATTGTGGCTGTTTGCTACGGTCAGGTAGAAGCCTTGGCAGGCTGCTCTGCAATTTCGTATTTGAGTGTATCTTGGGTGAATGCCACCTGACCTGGTGAGTTACTGACAGCTAATACATCTATTTGGTCCGAGGCATTCTATATATTTACACAAAACTCACCCAGTTCATCTAACCCTCACCCTATGTACTAGAAAGAATGGTGCAGAAACGTCCCTGACATCTTCAATAGCAAAGAGCAATAAAAGGATTAAACTGAACCTCTCTGCTACAGCTTTTTAAATCCCAAGTCCTTCCTTACAGTCTGGTCATTAAGGGCCACTTAGGCCCTACTGAACTTCCTACTTTTGATTTAAGAACCTTTGACTAGAAGCTTGAGCATCCCTTGTAAAGTGCTCTTCAAATTTTCAGTACTCTATTTCATGTCTACCTTTGACCTACTGCGATTTATGGGCTTTCTAGTTCTCATTTGGTCAAGGTTTGTACTTTTTAAAGGAACTTTTTCAAGTCTTCCCCTATGATACAGTCTTTGCAGTCGTGATCTCAGGAGCTGGATCACTTTGATGGCTGTTTTGTTTTGTTTTGTCTTTTTTTCTTTATTCTTTTTCTTTAAAAAAGAATAATAATAAAAAGTGGCTGTTTACCTGGGCTTCTACTACAACACTTGAACACTACAGGCTATTTGCAGGCATCTTACTTGCCAGACTACTAGTATATTTTATTGTCATTTAATTTATATATATATTATATATATATTTATACATATAAAAATATATTCTTTTATATATCTATAATTCCACTTTTTTTACATTAAGTATTTGCAGACTGGATTTATTCAGCTTGCTGTCTCCCACCACAACATAAAACTTCATTCTATTGTGAACACTGCTATGGAGACATCTTCCTTTAATTCACCTTGAAGTGGGCTGTGTGCATCTCTCAAGACAAAAACCATCCAGTCCTTTACAGTGTATGAAGAATTTTACCTCTTCATCTCATAGTGATGAAACATTTACCTAATCTGTACATGTGTAGACAAAATCTGTTGCTATTAACAAGGGTCCTAAATTCACAACTTCTGAATTCACTTCATACTCCCTGACCACTCTGCTGTGGTCTTGAACAAGACTTTGCAGTAAAATCTGGTTATTTTTTATTACTTGAGCAGGCAGAAGTCCTGCATAAGGCCTTCACAGTGCTTTGCTGTTTCTGCAGTATTGTCACTTTTACGTTTCTCCTGCTGTGACACTGCCCTGCCTGTACATAGTACTCTTTCATCCCTGCAAAGCTGGTAACCTGGCAACTCTGTACCCTGCTGATACCCACCCCACTGATCATCCTCCTTAACCACATCAGAGGTGTATATCATACCTGGCTGTCATCTGACAGCCAGCATTCCTGCTCTGCTGTCTCTTTTTAGACTTCCAACACTGGCACAGGAGCACTTGCTAGTTTCACCCTGCACTGTTTTATAATGCACATGATATGACTAAAGACCCTTCTTTGTTACTGGTACTTTGTTTTTTGCCTCATTTCCCTCCACCCCTCACTTTTTGGCCTTTTCAGAGTCAAACTGTTAGCCAAGTCCACCCTACAGGTAGTATCAGCAAATAATATGCTCTCCACCCACCATTGGTTTCCTTGATTTCTTGTTAAAGCATCCATCCACAGGTTTACCATCTAGGACATACCTCCCAGAAAAACATATCTTTACCAATACAACAAACGGTCACCAACTCTCCCTACAACTCTGAGTAACTTTACATTTCCTTTACACTTGCCAGGCTAGTTAGCCTGCAGCCCTCTTGGATGTTGGCTACGCACATAAGCATCAAGTCTACCACCACTACCAGCTCCTGACATTGACAGTCTCCCATGCTGCAGAAATATCCTCAGTGCAAGATGACACTGATACTCCAGGCACAACTTCGATTCTCCTCACTGCTTCAGGCCAGCTGCTTTCACCACAGGAGAACATACATGTTTTCTCAACACTAGGAACTTCTTGCATTGCACACACATACTAACAAAACCCACCCATGTAGGCATTTGCACATGCTGCTCAGTGCACTGTGTTCTGGGCAGCCCTCAGCTCTCTTGCTGGTCCCTATAGCATCAGAAGCAGGAAGCTGCTTGGGGTTTATAAGGTTTTAGTTTCACTTCACTATCCTCCCCTCTTAGCTACCCTGGTAGCTAGGCAAAGCTAGTACAACAGGCACATCTGTGAAGGGAGAAACATGTCAGTATAGGGAAAAACAAAAAACAAAGCAGCAAGCTGACCTAGGGATCTCTGCATTGCCAGTAGAGATCCTCAGCATCCTCTCTGCTGTCCCCACGCACTACAGCCCCTGCTCAGAGACAGCCTTTTCATCCTTTTCTGGACCTGGGCAAGCCCCACACTCCAGATGGACACCTCTGCATGTGCCCCCTTCAGCTATGCGTGAGGAGCAGCCTCCAAAGGGACAGTCACTTGTCTGCCCAAGTTACACACTGGTTTCCCACACTGATAACAAGATTTGAACATTTTCCAGCTGCAGCTTGACTACTAGCATACCCGGGAGTTTGAAGAGTCTGCTGCTGTAGATGCACAACTGGGAGAAGTGTCAATGCTACCACTCAGCTGGTGTTTCAGCTGTTTACTAAGCCAGCATAGCTAACTTTTTTCAGCCTTAGTCAAGTAAACCACTCTCCTTCAGAAGCAGCTTAAGAGGTAAGGAAAGAAAACAGCAGAGATGTCTTATTTCCACTGCAATAAAGTCAGAGTACAGCACTAAATAGGGCACTTGGCTTCCTTTTATGAAAACTTTTAGGACTAGATTCTTTTACCCAATGCCTTCCATTTAGGACTTACTTAAAAATTAATCATCATCTTTGCCTTTATGCAACAGCATGGCATTTTTACTCACGTTTTCCACCATATGCCATAATCCACAAACTGAGTATCTTTTTATGATTATTTTATCATCTTAAAAACACTGAAAGAAATGACATGCACTACATGTAAATGAACATCATTAGCATTTACTTTCAAGTATGCCACTGACAGCAAAAAAAGTGTTCTCATCTTTTTTTCCTCCAGACTCTTACTTCCTACTTTTCACTGTTTAGAACTTTAAAATAAACTTAATGTATCCACAGGCTTACCAGCATTGCTAGTACTTTAGCTACTTTCACCATCGCTCTTCCTGGATCTTGCATTTCAATCATCATTTTACAGGTTTTGTGGATTCAATATTGTCTTTTATCACTATTATGTTCATAAAGCCTTATTAAAGTTTAATGAAAACACAAAATCAGATAATATTTGCATGTAAAATAAATTTGTAGTCTAAGCAATGCAAAGTATCTATAATCATCAAAACAAATCATTCAGCACAAAAGACAATAAAAAGAGAATGGAAACCAGGGAAGGAGAATTTATGCAGAATCTCTTCCTAGAAATCTACTACCAGAGGTTTACTAGCCAAAATAATTTAATATACAAAGCTTCATTTATCAAATAGATTTGACATTTAGCTAACATTTTTTCTACCTAAAAGCCCCCCAATATCTGTAAGACTCAAATGTAGTTAAGTGCTTCTCCTACTTTTTAATTATTTCTAAAACACCAGAATATATCAATGATGAATAAACTATCACATACGTGGGCTACATGGCAGAAAGAAGATCCCTTTACTGAAATTCTATCCATATTATGGGATAACAGGAAGGAAAGAAAGTGTTTCAATACACCTCTAAAATTTAAATAAGGTTATGAAAATAGAGATGAAGGTGCATATTCTTTGCTCCTGTACTATCTGCAGGAGATATAAGCAATCTGAGACATAATTTATTCTAAGATCAAAGTTGTCCTAGTTCAAGTCTCTCTGCTAGCAGAAATTATTTTACATTAGCAAATTATTTTCCTGTTTTTGAGCGATTCTCTGATGGCTTTTTATGTTTTCATAATGCAGTAGGTGATTACTGAAGACCAGGGAAATATTTTGGCTGAGTAAAAGCTAGATCAGAAGTCTGCTTCTCCTTGAACATAAGTAAAACAGCACTTCTTGTTCTTAACTATTATAAACACAAGTGATACTTCCAATAGCTAAGGAAGGAAAAGACAGCATGTCCCCAGTGAACTGCCACTAGAATTAAGCCAGTGCTGCACAATATTATCTATGAATACTCATTTGAATTTTAAAACACGTTTGCTTTGATTTCAGTTTTACATCCCTTTTGTGTTTGCTTCTGGCATGTTCTAGTAAATTAATTACTAGCAGAAATGTTTGCTGAAGCTATGGATTTTAAGCAAATACTACAAAATATTTACTGAAAGTACCCTTTGAATTTACAGCTGTGGTTATAGCCAGCAGCAATCTGATTCTTGAGGTTAATTTAGACCTGTCTATGGAGAAGAAAACAGCAGGTAACCCACATCTTTAAATTCCTACTATTAAAATCAACAAGGAAACATTCATGAGTCATAGCGATTTAATTGGATAGATACAGTAAATAATTGTGGGTGATAGGTACTTCAGAACATGCAAACAGTCCAAAAATGTACCGCAAGGTAAAGGCAGCGCAACCTTTTTCACTTCAGCAGTTATACACAAGGCTTTGCAACATTCCTGCTGCTGGAATTGCTGTGGGAATGGCAGTTTCTGCTCTATCGAAACACACACTTTGCTACTGGCAGTTTTTGTGACTCTTTTTCCACCGAAAATCAGAAGCTTTCATCTTAAACTTTCATGTTAATGCAACTGAAAAAAAACCCACACTCGCATGTAACCTGTACATCTCATCATTATTCAGAAAAGCTCAAGATGCCATCTTGAAACACAAGTGTAAATCCACTCTCTTTTGCAAAAAAATGGGGTATAATCTGCTACCTAAAAACATGTACAAGTTGTACTTAAAATTTCTGAAACGGTTCAAAAGCCTGTGATTTCAACTCAGCATATTACAACTGCTAACATCATTTGGGTTTTTCACTTGCAGCATGTGCAACAGACTTGCTTTTCTAAGCTGGGACATTTTTGAATACTTACTGGTGGCAGGAGGAAACATATCCAGTGATGTGCCCATTGGTCTTCATCAGGCCCATGTTCTTTCATTTTTCCCTTTCGTTCTCTGACAAGCACATTACAATGCTCTCCTGCCAACCCATATAGCCTCGCAACTGGACCAAAGTTAAAAAAAATGTACCTTCCTCTCTCCAAAAATTCATGCTAGAAAGTAAATAAGGTAAGCAAATATACATGTGCCTATATTGATACACAATAAATAGCCATTTTAGCAGAAAGTATAGTCTCTTCCCTGCTTAGGAAGGTGCCTTGCTAACATACCTGTTATTGACAGTATTAAATGGCTCTAGCTACTGTTTCTGCCGCAGTCATGAGATGTCTTGACCTGGCAATCTAACTATTGTCAGAGCAAGACAACAAAGTCATACAGATCTTCAGGGTCAGGTCTGCAGAAAGTCAACCTTGTAAATTGTTAGCTTTAAATAAGTCTTTTAAAAAAGCCCAAACAAACAAAACCCCAAAACACAACTATCTCCCATCCCATTTCCAGTTAAAGAATACTAGCACAAGTTTGCAGGGGTGTATCCATAAAATGAAAACAAAAAAATGACCTTCAAATACTTAAGTCTTTGATCAACACAAAACAGCATGAGAAACAGGTGCTTGCAACAGATCAAGAACGGTGAATTATATTCATCTCCTTGAAACTATGTGACTGGGAATGAGTGGCTATTAAGAAACAGTGGAAAGACTCCCTCCAGAAAAAAAAATGTTGTAAGGAAACAGTTGGCAAATAATAAAAACCTGTTTGCCTTAATTATTTCTCATGTAAAGAAGGTCAGAAATCAGAAATATTGAAGGACATTTATCTGAAAAGTTCAGTAAACAGAGGGAGAAAGTGGGAGAAAGTGTTCTGCTATGACTGTATGCAGCAGCATGTAACACTAAAGAAAAATCATGAAGCAAATAATGAACCTTTTTTGGAACTACATATGAGATGAATTCTACCTCTCAAGTTATGACACTTCAGTTTTTGGCTACCCTTGTCTAAATCTATTTTATGACTCTACATGAAAATGTCTAGTTTTATTGGGATGGTTACACAAGTAAAAAATTATACTCTTCATCTTTGGCAAAGATGCCTCAGAAGAACTCTTCAAAATCTTACGGATTTCTGCCTACCAAAAGGTTGTGGCAAACACCACTGTGAACAGAGTAAAGAAGACAATTCGAAGAAACTACCATACTTCACAATGTCTTTGACATTTTCAGGTTGTGAATGTTGAGAAATATAGATACAAGTTTCCATGAAAATAAACAACAAAACCCATCTATATTTCCATTGGTCTTTAAACACATGAGAAAATATTTAAGTCTTTCCATTCTGATATTTTTTTATGTAAGGAGCAAAGCGTATCCTCTTGAAAACACAGTATGAATGGCTGCAGGGAGTGGAGGCTGTTTTTGTTGAGCTCTGAGTTTTCAGCAAAAATGCATTTCCCTGTGTGCAAAGCCTCACAGTGGAAGGCAGATTTTAGCAGGATAAGGACCAGGCAGCTTTGCCCTTCTCCAAGCATGTTACTGCTGGACTTGCCAACACATGCTTCCTGTAGACATGCTCCACATGTGAGGCTGGGCCCCAGGCCACATGCCGTCTCCACCAGCCAGCTCAGGCACTTGCATCAGGACTCCAGAGCAAACTGTGGCCTGTTCAATAGTGCTGTCTTTGTGAGTAGGGCTTGATTGCATCCTCTGACAGCAGAGAATTTTACTTGGCTGCTAAGAGCATTCATTTTTCAGATACAAAAAACAACCAACTTACAATCGTGTATACATATACACATACATATATAATATAATCGTAGTAGTATTTTCCTATATTAGAAAATGTGGCAATAACTGTCATGACATTTTAAGATTGCTTATAATTTCAATTAGTCATGTCACATACATTTTATAGCTTCTTCCAAGAAAGTATTTTTAAATAATTACTTCATTAATAGGAAATTACTACCCCATTTCCTGTGACGTAAGTTAGTTACAAAAGAAAATTTAAGGAATAACAATTGATCTAAAACTAATTTCTCAAACTTTCATTTTATATGATCTGACATTAATAGGCTTTATGTCTTTCAAGTGATTTGCTTTACCTGCCTTTTTTAACATACCACAGAGTACTGATGCATTTAATTTAAACCTGCATACTTTTATCAGCTTAGGTTTCCTCAGACACAACAGCATTCAAAACACATCAGTACAGGCTGATCCTGATAGAGCAGAAACAAGATCTTGTGCTGTGCTTGAGTGACGCACCAAGAAAAAGACCTGGAAAGATGGAAGGCTATTATGGGAACTTGTGATCCACATCCAAATGAGCAGGGACTTTGTCTTGGCCAAGAAACTTCTCACTCACTAGTGAAACAAGGATATTTAAATATAGCAGGTTTGGGTCATACAGGTTTTCATTCAACCAGATAACTCTCAAGATGAAAAGAAGAAAATTAGTTCCCTTCAGGGAAGGAAAAGATTAAGCCACGGCTTATCCCACATGATTTGACAGGATTTTTGAACTCACACTGACATCCCATTTCTGACAAGGCATCACGAAGAACAAGGCATACACAGTGTGCAGAGGGTAGCTCTGCAGTTTATAATGCAAGAAATCTACCACTCAACTTTCTTATCTCTCTGCCTCTCTCCCCATCAAAATATTTTCATTTAGGTGCTTCAAAACAGGCATGTGAACCCATTCAGACAAAAGAGAATTAAAAACCTCAGTGTGGCTTGGGTTTTTTTGCTTTCAAGATCACTTGGAATCCTTTTTTTTCCCCCTCAGTATATAAACTGGAGGCAGTTACCAGAAGGGGTAGATCGCTGCTGGGTTGGGCTGGATATCAGTCAGTGGGTGGTGAGCGGTTGTTTACTCTTCTCTTGTTATTTCCTTTATCATTATTATTACTGGTGGTAACAGTAATGGTTTGTGTTATACCTTAGTTACTGGGCTGCTCTTATCTCAACCTGTGGGAGTTCCATTCTTTCGACTCTCCTCCCCATCCCTCCGGGAGGTGGGGGAGGAAAAGAAGGAAAGTGAGCGAGCAGGTGCATGGTTCCGAGTAATTGGCTGGGCTTAAATCATGACACTCAGAAAAGCTTAGTACCTGAAGCATGCAGAATCTGGAACTTGTGTTTCCTAAGAAGGACAGATAGACACACATATTTCAGAGCTCTTTGAATTCAAGTGCATATAACAATAATATATAATGAAAAGTACCAGCCATGAATCTGCTGTGAAAACTATTTAGAAGGATTTTAAACCTATATTTTCAAGTTCCTTGTGCCATAATTGAAGTTAATTCACTTCTGTCCTTTCAACTGGCCTGAACACTTTCAAGAGTTTTACCTCCTCAAGCATAAATCAGTCATATACTTTTCCTTAGCATTCATTCCTGGTTCCAGAAATATCTCCTGATCCAAGTTATTCTGTAAAGAAGCAGATCTAATGCTGATGAGCTTCTGATAAACTAGGAAAGAATTTTTTTCAACCACCAGCTTTCTGATGCAATCTCGGTACTCAAATAGAAAGGGTGGATGCAAAATTCATTTTAAAGCTGTTGAGTGCTTTTAGAGAAATATCTTCTCAGAACTGTAACTTGAGGGCAGAAGCATCTTTTCCCCAGAAGTACCAGAAATGGGCATGAAGAAGGTGGAAAACAGGCATGGGTCTAAACATCTAGAACAGTGAAGAGTCAGTCTTTTCCAGCAACCCTCAGCTCGCAGTGAGTGGATTTGTGTTGTTTTATGGGCATTGCGAGGACCGGATCAGCAGTGTGAAATACAGGAAGAAGGAGATTATGAGCCATATGACTTACATGAAACATGGCATAGCTGCCTAAATTCCCAGGTACAGATATGATATCCTACCCATATCACAGTCACAAAGTCTTTTCTTTTTCAAGCCTGAATGAGTTAACATTCTTCATACCTTTAGTTACTGATTTTGGCCTTTGAATTGGGGAAATGTTAAAAGACTTCCTGGGCAATCTGTAATTAGAGATAGTAAATAAGGTTATGTTCTACACCATTTGCTTCTAACATCTTCTTGTTTAGAAGTATCTCATTACTGAAGAAATGAAGACCCACCTGAGGTGAAATCAGACACCAAGAGAGAATCTAGAGCTGTTAGTAGTGACTACATGCTTTCTTTAATTAACAACTGCCCACGTAATACAATAGAAGCAATTGCTAATAAGGGTTAAGCTGTTGTTATTTATTTTGTTTGAACTGAAACTCTTTTCCAAGGAAGCTTCTGTTACAAATGAATGGCCTGATTACCTAAGTTTTAAGCAGCACAGCTATTTCTACTAGTTTATTTAAGTGGCAAGACTAGATCTAATAGCCATTTTAAGGAGTGCTAAAGTACAACTCTACATATCCACATATACCTTAATATTTCTTTTTCTGATTCATGGAATTCCTTAGTTCACTAATAAACTTAACAGTAGCTGACAGCAACTATAAGCTTGACTTCATTATTCTTTTATTTTGTACCAAGTTACCTGAAGTAGGTCTATTAACCATCACTCAAGCACATTTAGAGGGGTTTTCATTTTCATCTTGGACTCTGACAAGCATTTTGAACAGTCTGATAAATATCCCAAATTTTTGCTATAATTCTGTACTCCACATGAAAACTTTTTTGAATACATTATTGAATATGTAAAAGACTTGACTGTCTAGTTTATGGGCATAGATATACCATCAGGCATTAAAAATAACAGCATCATAGAATGGTTTGGGTTGGAAAGGACCTTAAGATCATACGACAATTCAAAAGAATTAGATACATTACAATGAGAAACTAAAAGTTTTCAAAGATTTTTCTGGAAATAGAAGAATTCACAAGTGGCCCACATACAAAATGAGAACATGGAGTTCTGTAGCATCTCTGGTTTACCTGCCACTTCTAGTTTCGCAACCAAAAATAACCACTGGCTGAGTAGATAGATATAATGATTCTGTAAATAGTTTTGTTCAAGTAGTTACATTTTGCTTTCAAAAGTCTTTTAGAGCTGCAAGATTAAAACAACCAAGAAAACCAACAACTTCATAAGAAAGCATTTAAAGAAGAATTTACAATTATTGAAAAAAAACCTAAAGGAACAGTCTGTTGTTTTCTAACCATGCACAACAGTACTGAAAACTGCCATGGAAATTCACTTCAAGGTAAAAGTACACTCAACCATTTCCAACTGCAAGAGAAATAAGGTGTGGGGTGCAGAGGAGATATTTTGCTTGATTCCTCAAATAATCCAGTTGTATGGGGAGTCAGATAAGACTTGCACAAGGCTCTTAAGTCATTGAAGATTTCAAGAACTAAATATTATAATTGTATTTGTTGTCTTAATTTATAAAAGGAAGTTATGGTTTACATGCTGTATAACAATAAATATAGAGTTGTCTGACTACTGAGATTCCTGACTGTTACCAGGCCAGGCTGGACAGGGCTTTGAGCCACCTAATCTAGTAGAAGGTGCCTCTAACCATAGCAGTAGGGTTTGAACTGGATGAACTTTGAGGTCCCTTCCAACCCAAACCACTCCATGATCTTATGATCTAGTGTAAGACAGTGAGATGGCACAATTGGTCATAGGACAATTATAAATCTTTAAGTTTGAAATGAACAGAATGATGTAGGTTACAAAGGCAGTGGCCTCCCAATCCATTTTTGCAAAATGGTAGAACTGAACTCAAATCAAAGTAAATGTTGTGACAACAAACTAAATCAAAATGCTACATCATAGTAAATCAATGTAGAAATTACAATACATAGGCAAAAATCTCCCTCAGCTTCTTGTATATTTTAAATGAACATCTTAAAGTGTTGACATATTTCTTAAACATAGCTACATTGTCACAGCCTTTTCTTGGAAACATATGGAAAACTGTCCTCCTTTCTTTCTTGCTAAAATTAACATGCCCACTACAAGAGGAGAGAAGAAAGAATCACTGTGCAGCCCACATTGAAAGAGCAACTGTCTGGGCAAGATACTTCACAAAAAGATATGAAGCAAATTACTCCATGCAGCAAGCCTTGGTGGGAGATGCAGTCAAGTGCACACAAGGAAGACAGATAAAAATACAAATTAGCTCAAATATATTCCAAGTATTTCTTACTGACAGGAATATATGGAGAAGTCTTGAGATTGATCTGGACATCAGAGCCTGGGCAATACCAGTTCCTTCCGAGTGCATGCATAAGTTAAAAGAGATACCAGTTATTAGTATTGAATACCAACAGCTCACCCATCTGACAGTGGCTGTTCTTGGGAACAGTTTGCCTTGAGTGCAGAACTTCCTTTTTGTAGTTTTCTCTGATTTCATGTAATCCTTAACATGCAACAAAAAATGCATTGAGGACATAGGGGTAAACCTGTAACATGCAGTAGTATTTGGCCAAGCAGTTATTCCCTTGGAGATACATAAACATATTTCTCCTTAACAAGGAATGAAGCAGATTCTTAGAAATAATTTTGTCAAGGACAAAACTCCTGCAGGACAACTGAAAGTTTGCTGAATTGAAATTTTTGGTTAGAATTGTGCTAAATGTCAAAGCCAATTACTACACTTATTTGTGTCCATTATGCTCAATGGTGTGTAACAACTTCAGTGAGAAACAGCAACCAAAAAAAACCCACACAATGAAAAATTACTCAGACAAGCACAAACAGAAACCGAAGAAAACCTGGAAATTTTTATTCACTTTTCCATAAATATAATTTTAAAACCAAAACATATATATATTAAAAATACTGTGAAAAGGTTCAATATATTTAACTGCAATAATCACAAAATTCTTAAGTGTGTATTTTGGTATATGTGTGTGTCAATATCTGGAAATTTAAAAGAACACTGCAAAGGTGCGAAAAAAATGACAGGGGATTGGGTCAAGTGCCTATTTCCTTTCAGATGTCTTTCATTGCAGATAGACATGCTAATTGAGTCTTCAGTTCAGCTAGATTTAGGAAAACTGTTGCAAATAAACTGGAATTTTCCCACAATTGGCCACCCAGTATAGATGGGAGAGTGTACATGTAGATATATAGATAAATAAACAGATAGATAAATAGATAGATAGATAGATAGATTAGATAGATAGATAGATGCAGCTGTCCAACTGAAGCCAGCTTTCCTGCATGCTGTAGTTTCATTTTTAAGGTAGTAACTGGAGACCATAATATAGCGACAACAATGTAGAAAAGCATTGTCACCCCACCAAGTCCTCCAAGCTAGAATGCTGCTACTGTTTTACTGTTTCTAATTACAACAAAGTGCTCTACAGTTTTCTTGAAGATGGTTTAAGCATTGTATGAACTACCATAGCTCCCAGGACCCTCAACTTGGCCATGGGTTCTGTCGTGCTGTACAATGTACAACTGCAAACAGACCATTCCCGGTCATTCTGGTAATAAGTCACTATTCTTCACAAGGACGTAAACATTCTTTTCCTCTATTTCTAATACTTAATAATCAAAGCTAGATCACAGATACCTTCCCAAACCCACCTTAGATTACCTAAACCTGATCAGATGTTATCTCAGAAGATGCATAGAACTGTGAAAAGAAAAACTGAATATGTATTCTGCAATAGAAAATGTCATACACCAGGTTAAAATAACAATATCTTATCCAATCAGTAGAGAGAAATTCAACATTTTGAGAATTATCTGCCTTAACAAATAAAAAGTCTTCTACTCATTGCTTGCAGTTTTTGAAACTCTTTCTTCAAATACCCATAAAGATCAAGACAGAGATGCAGATTATCTGTTATCGCTGAGAGAAACCACAGCTTTAGGGCACAGAAACCCTTCACTTCTCCTTGTGGTTTTGGAGTTTGAAGTAGGGGGATGGTGGAGATGTTGGGGTTTTTCAGTTGGTTAGTTGAGGTTTTTTTAAGTCTTTCCAACTGTATTCGTATCTCCATAGAAGGTACTTTCTGTATTGTTTATCATCTTCATATACTACAAATAATGTATCATAGCAAGATCTCATCCTCTGCATCAAGAACTATATAAAGTTAGTTGTTGATCTTCCAAGCTCAGTTACTTTTCCCTCACAGACTTCCTAGAAGCTGAAGATCAGCAGTACAGTGTTTTAAATATAATAAAATAATCCTGAAATTCCAGAGTTTACTTCTACCTCTATGGTTATATCCTCCAATCCCAACAGCATTATAAACCAAATAACCATACCAGGAAAGCAATACACTGCACCTGCTGAAGTTTTTAATGTGACTAATAATGTTCATTTATGTGATATTATTCACCAGAAACAGAGCACGTTTTTTTCTTCTCTATGCTTAGAAATAGAGATCTGCAAATACTCATAACAGAGAAAAAAAGGATATCAGAGACCAGTTTACCAGCTCAAAGATTCTACCTGTGAGATTACATCTGTATGTTGTGAATACAAAAGAAAACTACCAATAAGTAGTAAGGAAATGAAACCACCCCTCTAGAAGATGAAATTATGGAAATATTTCAGCACTAAAAGGGAGGGTACTCACACTGCCTATGCAGCCAACACAGTTGTCTAAGCAACTGCAGAGAGCCATCAATATCAAAGCGAGACACTTCTCCAAAGTAGATTCAAAATATGTAACTTCCCAGCATACTTATTTTCTCCTCATAATTTAAGCTGACTGCTAAAGTGCAGTTATGCATAGAATAAGTTATTTCTGCTTTGAATTACACTATAGATTCTCCCTCTTTTTACTGACTGCACAGAGATGCTAGGAAGACTAAGTCTCCTTGCTTTCCATTTTTTGGTGGCCACAGCATGGCTAAAATGTGCATCTACAAAAAAAGTCTTTCAAATGTTTCATTTTTCATTTGGTCTAATAGGAATACATATATACAAATAATAATAGTAATAACAGCAGCAAAACATTACTACAAAGATGATAGAATTATCACATTGGAGATAGGAGAAAGAATGAGCCAGACATGATAGATCCAAGTCACATCACTTAGTGCCTAGCTGCCAGGCCTCTGGATGCTGAAATGGTGAAAGAAGCCTAATGCAATATGACTGGAAAGGTAATGGAAAGCAGTCATGAACTCTGATTGATGGTTAGCTAACCCACTAAATCCAGACTTCAGAAAAGATGAAGGATATTTAATTCTTCCTTAAAACGGTGCTGAGAGAAGTGTGTCAAACTCAATCCACAGTTAGGATTTTAGCTAATTGCTGTCACGCATTTAAAATTACTACAACTGTGGGGGGAAAGTTCGAAATTAAATTTGTGTAGGGAAGCATGGCAGTTAAACAGTGATTATCAAGGAAAATTGTGTGGCTTCTGGGAAGTACTGAGCACATTGATCCCAAATAACTTGCCATTCATTGGCAAAAGACTATGCACACTGTATAGTTCCGTATTCACTTTTATTTAGTGAAAGAAGAATGGCTCTTAACACACCACAATAAGACCCATACATCCTGCTATAATAAGCAGATTACAAAGTGTGAAAAACAAGCTCGAGCCTTTCCTGCCTCAGACTCCACACTCATGCAAAATTATGTAGGGTAACTCTTAATACCTCTGTTAAGGTAAGTGAAATCTTACTTCCCAGTTCAGATGACAGTGGCTGTGTCTACACAGGTAGACAGTGCAATGCAGTAGAGAAGAACTGCAGAGAAAAACACTAGGTGCTGAGGACTCAATACTCAGACAACATACATTTTGAGGTATTTTCTCCAAATTCTCTACTCAAAACTATTAACTGAATGATCATTGGTGGTTGGATGCACAAGACTGACTCCTGAAACAGATCTCTCTGAGCATATTTGCATTTCAGTCCATCCAGGTCAGAAGCAAGTATTCCAATTGCCTTCTCTTACTGTGCTTCAATTCACCCTGCAAATGATCATGGGACATATGGAGTGGATTCCTATCAAGTTAAACTAATCAAACATTCAGTCCAGGAAGGTATCTGATGATACAGGAATAGATATCCAGTATAGAGGAGCAAGTAAGAGCTAATGACTGAAATATTTAGTTAGGCCAGGTCCTCACTACAAACTGTCCTGCTACAAAGGTCTACTGCTCCCACTGGGCCACACTCCTTGGTTAATATAGTCACAGCCAATGCGCTTTCCTTAGGCTAGCGCTACTTTGTCTAAATGGCACCAAGTTATACAAGAAAAGATGAAATCTAAATGAATAAAAACTGAACTGCAGCAGGCATCAAGCAATCCTTACTGTTTCTGGATGAAAAGCTGTTTCTGCACATTACATCCATGCTGATACTTAAAACAAAGCTATGCAACAAGCGAGAAAAAGACAGACTGTGGAGAAGAATGCAGACATGATTAGCACATTTAAGAACTTTTTTAGCAAATGACTTCTGGGGTAGAAAGCAGACATTTTTCAGCTGCACTGTTTAATTGCGGAACCAAGTTGATGGCAAAGGTTTTCAAGGGAAAATATAATTAGCACTGACTCAAAAGGCAAATAACTTCTGTTTCCCTCCCACCAAGTAGGCAATAGCTTCAAAGCTATATTTAGGCTTTAATAAAGCCACTTTGCAATCTGAATTTTAAATGAAAAAGCCACCAATGAAGTTAAAGTTAAGGAATAATGTTCTTGAAGACAAGCTAGAAAAATTTGGTTGTCTCTAACAGCCTCCCTCTGAGAGATTTTCAACTGTCTTTTCCCAGTGGCCAGTCCCATTCTTCAGACTCCTACCACACTTGCTTTCATCTTTTCCAATACTGTGCTAAATGTGCAAGAAGAGACCACCCTCTAACCACACAAATGGCACCTGTGTGCTTTCATAATGAAATTCTACTGTTAATCTTCTACTTGCACTTCTAGCCCTCTTCTCACTTATCAGGTAATAGGAATAAACCCAATCAAAACAAACAGAACTTTCATTTTTGGGCTGGATTGATATGCTGAGGCCAACTGTATGAGGTTTACCAAGGCTAAGTGCTTAGTCCTGCACTTAGGTCACACCACCACCATGCAACACTACAGGCTTGGGGAAGAGTGGCTGGAAAGCTGCCTGGCAGAAAAGGACCTGTGGGTATTGGTTGATTTTGGTTGACAGCTGGCTGAATAGGAGCCATCGGCATACCCAGGTAGCCAAGGCAAACAGCATCCTGGGCTGTATCAGAAATAGCATGGCCAGCAAGACTAAGGAAGTGATTGTCCCCCTGTACTGGACACTGGTAAGGCCACACCTCAAGTGCCGTGTTCAGTTCTGGGCCCCTCACTACAAGACAGACACAGAGGTGCCGAGGTGTGTCCAAAGAAGGGCAATGAAGCTGGTTAAGGGCCTAGAGCACCAGTCTTCTGAGAACTAGCTAAGGGAACTGAGCTGTTTATCCTGGAGAACAGGAGGCTGAGGGGAGACCTTACTGCTCTCTACAACGCCCAAAGTAACAAGCAATAGGACAAGGGGAAGTAGCCCCAAGTTGCACCAGGTGAGATTTAAATTGGGTATCAGGAAAAATTTCTTCACCAAAAGGGTTGTCAAGCATTGGAACAGCAGGGAAGTGGTGGAGTCCCCATCCCTGGAGGTATTTAAAAGATGTGTAGATGTGGCATTTAGACATGGTTTAGTGGGGGACTTAGCAGTGCCAGCTTAATGGCTGGACTCAATGATTTAAAGTTCAACTAAAAGATTCTATGATTCTGTGAATGCATCATCAAGTAAACTGTGGAGCAAAAGGTTTTCCTTAGAGGACACAATATTGTAATTACCATGAATTACAATTTGTAAATTGTATACAGTTTTCCAAGCCAAAGTGATGACATGTAAGGACTAAAATCATTGACCTCTTAGAATCAAGTCTTTCTGAAAACAGAAGATCTTGAATAATTAGGGGAGTTAGTTACTTCAGTACCTCCATCCTAATTCTTCCTCTGCTCAGGTCTTCAAGAAAACATATGGGTATCGGAATACCTACAAGTAGTTTACTAATTAAAGGAGTATATTGATACAGATAAGCTTTTGAAAGCCAAAACAAATCATTATAAAGAGAAAAAAAATCTTTTAGTTCTTTTACTATCCTTCAGTTCTATTCACATCCTGACACTTTTTAAATGATAACAAAGAATTATCTTTGTCAGTTGATAAAGTAGATAGCACAAGTCATGGATCTTAAATACTTGCTGGGAAAAGTGAATCCTTAAGTGGAATGTTTGCTTTTCTTTGTTGTTCAGCAGAATACAGGAACAGAACCATTAACTTTGTTTTGGGATTATTTCGGTTGTTTTTCTGGGGTTTTAGTTGGGTTGTAGGGTTGGGTTCTTTTTTTTTTTTTTACTTAGATAACTTCAGATGTCATTGGTTAATTCTTGGCAGGCAGTGCAAGTACATTTTTAGTGACATTCTGGAATACTTAGGTGAAAATTTCAAACATCCATAATTCAGAAGCCTCAGCTCCCTAAACATGCATTTCAACAGCAAAATATTTACCCTATGTTATTTTAAAATAACTTTAAAACTTTTTATTAATTTAACTAGAAGAATACAGAATGCTGCAAGCTCATGGAAGGAGGTCCCTGCGATTGTGCAGCATCTTGCATTACTACTCACTGGGAACCTGGCAGTTTTTACTGTCAAGATATATGTACCAGTTTAAGAAAAATAGTTTCTACCATTCCCAGTCCCCTGGCACCCTGCAACAGCAACTTGACCACCACTGAGCAAACATGTGAAGCTTTTAATTAGATGGCATAGGAGAGATGGCTACAGGCGTTCTGGATAGATCATATTTATTGTGCCATTCAACATTTAGAATACTGAAGAGTTTTGTGAAACAAAATAGTGCCTAAAGTCACCTTACAAATAAAAAAAGCTTTTTATCTTCAGGGTTCCTGTAGAGGTTTAGGGACTTCATCTGAAAGAGGAGAACCAGTGGATTCATCAAAATGCAAATAACAGCTGAGAGGAAGGTACAGAGTAAGGCAGTTCTGTTTCCACATTTCCTGAAACGGTACCAGATGGCCCAATGCTTGCCTTTCATTAACTAGTGTGCTGGAATAAAGCTGCGTTAATTAAATCACTAAACTACCACTAATTCTCCGTTATTTACTAATTCAACAAATTTAATTTTTTTGTTGTGTTCAATACAGCAAATTCTAATTAAGTCTTGTAAAGTTGAAAGGATCAATAATTAAATAAAATAGATGAAAAATGATACGCAGTTTTCTGTTATAACATTAACAACAAAATACATGTTCAGAGCACAAACGAGCTTACATGGAAAGAGCATTTTACACTAAAAAGACCCCACAGAAGAAAATATTCAAGCAAGAACTTCATAATATACTTGCTAGAGCATTTCAAATGCTGCCAACACACTAACTGAGATGTACGCTGTTTACCACCGAGCTGTGCAGCTTTTTCTCCCTCAGAACTTCACAAATGGTACCACCTCTTCAGAACCTGATTTTGCAACTTGCCCCCCAAGTTACAAAGCTTCAGCTTCATCAGCCAGAGGTAAATACATAGTAATCTAAGCTATAAAGTGTAGATCTAATCTCTGTTCAGGCTCTCTTCACCACAATGTCAAAAGTCTTGTCAGGAAAGTAGCTAGAGTAAGAGTTGGTTTTGTTACCTTTTCCTCCCATGTGGCCTTTTGGGAAAAACAGACAGCTGAGTAAGCCACAACTGTCCTAACTGTTCCCAGCAGTTCAGAGTCTTACCTGAATGCTTCCCTTCATTTTGGACTCCACTTGCAACAAACAATCCTGGGAGTGCAGAACAGTATTCATTAAGAGCTGTCCTTCACTCAGCCATAGTCAGTCAATAAATCCTTTGTTCACCTAATGTGCTAAAATTTGAAAACCAGTAGAAATAGCAGTCCATGCAAAAATCAAATCTATTCTTCCCACACAAGGCCTTGGGCAACCTTCTGGGTCCCTGCCAAGGTGATACACCAACACTAGGACAACAGCAGGCGCACAAGACCCTGGAGGCTAAAGACTGAGGTCAAGAAAACCCAGTAGGACCGTTCCTGTTCCAGAAGGACTAATTCACATTGTTTAAAGAGTAAACACAGAATAACACAGGGTCCATTTTTAAGGCATATTTTCAAATTGCTCAAACAAAACCCTTCTTGTTGGAGTGCCAGCCTACATAGTAACATACGGAATCACCTCTAGAAAATTTTTGCAAATTCACAAAAAATACTGGGAAATTTTTCTGTACTTATTTTTGAAGGAATAGAATTGTATGGGAAATTGATACATCAATTAAAAAAAACCCTACCATAATAAAAAGTATTCTAATGATTACAGGAGCTACTTTGTGTTTGCATTCCAGCTCCATCCATAGTCAGTACCTTTTTCCTACTCCTGCTATGCATGGGAAAACATCCCACTACTAAAACTTCTTTAAGACTGACAAGTACATAAACCCAATATAGATCAAATCAAATTTGCTACCAGGACAAGAAAATCTTCTCTCAGGAGACAAAAATTACTGTTAAGCAAAGAAGCCTACTTAAGAACTTATTTTTTTGAAAAGACTGGACTGGATATTGGGAATAGTACCCAGGGTTAATTATAAATGTTTCTCTAGAGAAGAGAGATTATTACCAGCACAGCAAATGGATAACTACTTCCTTAGGTAGCAGCTGTGGTGCTAATACTCTTAGAACTTTAGCAAACAAGCCTCCATCAAATATTTATGCCAAATGTTCAGCTGTGTGTATGACAGGTATAACTAACCTGTCCAGCTTTTAATTCTTTCCATATTTGTATTTATGATTCTTAATTAAGTAGTTTGATACACTCACCTGTGAATTAAGCCAGTGCCAAAGAATTAGAAGCTCGAATTTTTCACTTGCATCCTAGTAACAAATCACCATTTGACTCCTAAGAAATAATGAGATTCTACGAGATGTATTTGCTCTTTTGTTATTGTGGCATCTCTTTAAAAAGATATAGACATATAGGACATATTAGTACCATTTTCCTTCTGAAGCATTTGAGGAATGAAATACAAGAGCAAGCATCTGAATGACACGGATTATTTCTCTGGATGATTTTCCCAAGTGACTGGTTTAAGAACTTGAGTTGTCAGAGACACCTCCCAGGCACAGAGCCTGCTCATGCAGGCACAGCCCACAGTGTGTCCACACCCAAGATGAAGCATATGGCACATTTCTTCCTCCATCCTTCTGAAACTCCAGAATTCTAAACTCCAGGTGCAGAGTCAAAATGACTCAACCCTAAAACTTTGATTAAATCTCACCCCTGCTGCCTTTGAGGGCAACACATCAGCCTATCTTCACACCTTCCAGCTACGACCAACTTCAGTTTCTGCGAGAGCACCTTCCTGCCTCCAGCAGCACCTGGGCTGAGGGTTGCAGTCAGGCTCACTGGCTACAGAACTCTGAGAACTACATTAAAGTTGCTTTTTACCTGCGTGCTGTGCAAATATAAAGTGAAGAATATCCATTCTCAGAGTTGATGCATAAACCTCTTTCTTTAACACATGATTCTTTGAGAATGATTAAGAAGCAAATACATCCCAAAACAGGAATCCCAGCAACTTTTGTATTGGATATAAATGGGAAGAGTAAGTTGTAGACAATTTTAGTTATATAAGCTAGCATTTCTCCAGATTTTTTTTTCCCTTATATTTGCCTAATTAGGCGTCAAGTCTCCATCAGAAATCCCCTTTTATTATTCATTCCTATTTAGAAAAGATGGCTTAACAAATGCAGGCAGGCAGAGTGAGAAGTTCGGCAATCAAACTCCATTCCAGGTCAGATAACTGCTAAGAGAAAACAGATGATATAGTTAACAGTATGTACGTATGACGCGTGTGTATAGACATATATGCAAAAATAGAGAATCTCACCTGCATCCTGCATTCAAAACAGAGCACCCAAAGTAAGAACAATTTAAATGTGCTACTGTTCCATCTGCCAACTAACAATAATGAAACAAGGCTGCTTTACATCGTGTTCTGAATGGTGACATTTTTTGTTCAGCTTTTCCTCTAGAAAAATTACTAACCTAGATATGTTCCTCTCTTGGGAAGAAATTGTGGAAGGAGGTGAAGTGTGTATAATTATGCTTTCTTCTAATTGTTTGTGATGCTCAAGCTGAACTGCACCTCTATTAACTAAGGACTTTAGAAAGGTCACAGTCCTCAAGGGATTATGCTCTACTGAATATCAAAAAGTAAGTCTAAAATATTCCTCACTTGTACCAGTGCTTCACCTGTACCAATGCCTTAGAAGCCAAACTTAAAACATTTCAACACTTTAAAATTTCTTTGTAGGTATAGTGGGTGGAGGGATGTGTCCCATGTGTCTTTAAGATTTTTTGGTGCAGGAATCATTATCAACTAGGTTGGAAAAAACATTATCAAATCCAACCATCCCTGCAGGACTGCTAAGCCCACCACTAAACCGTGTCACTAAGGGCCTCATCTCCTTGAAAGAGGACTGTGATTGATATACTTATTTTTTTAGTACTGTTCTGGAGTTGAGATTATCAAGAAAAGAGCTAAAATTATTAGAGAATATCTACAAGTTTAGTCTTAGAGGAAAAGAAAGTATTCGTTGTACAAAAGAAAACACAGGTAAAAGGTAAAACACTTCAGAAAGACAACAAAATGCATTCAGAAAAGCACTTGACCTTTCTTTTAGAAGACAGGGGAAAAGAAGTATAAGAAAGCGAACAGAAGAGGAGAAACCTCACTCTTGCCCACACACCCTCTAACTGAAGGAAAAAACTAGACAGAGATACAATGAAACCAATTAAAAATAATGTAATTATCTTGAGAAAATACTAGTGTTGCATTGTGTGAATAGAATCATAGAATAGGTAGGGCTGGAATGGACCTTAAGATCATCCAGTTCCAACCCCCCTGCCATGGGCAGGGACACCTCACACTAAGTCATGTCACCCAAGGCTTTGTCCAACCTGGCCTTGAACACTGCCAGACCTGAAGCATTCACAACTTCCCTGGGCAACCCATTCCAGTGCCTCACCACCCTTACAGTAATGAACTTCCTCATATGTACTATATACTATATAATACTATGCACTCAAGGTGCCATAATTTCAAAAAAAATCACTAACACACACCTGAATAAATTAAATGGTCATTATGTATCACAAATTTTATTTTTTCAGTCTTTAACATGCTTGCATTTCTTTAAATGTGCACTTCTTAGATTTGCAGTAACTGATTTGGAGACCATTACATTATCTGTTAATTGCATTTCATCCTAAGCTACTATCAGTGCAAACTTCCTGTCAGTCAAACTCTTCTTGGGAACATACACAAATTACTTCTAAACCTATCCAAACATCAGCTGACTACTCAGAATGCACTTGTTTAATGTGTAATATCAGGTATCAAATCTGATCTGTGCAGAATCAGAGATTTTTGCTCTTCCTTTGAAACATGTAGAAATACTTTGCAACAACTATATATAGAAATAGTTTGTAGCAATTATCAATAGTGTTTTTCTAGAGCGGAAATTACATTTTAACCCAGAACTGCCTGGTTTCTCCTTACTTCTTGATCTTAGATAAAGCATTTCAAGTTGCCCATCTCTAGTCAAAGAAGTTAAAAGCATAACTAAATTGTTTAAATAGTCTAAATGCAATGTCCAATCCCTCCAGTTTATCAAGGTCTGAAGGTCTGTATATAATATACAACAATAAAAATCTGACTTAATCAGAAAATAGTCCACTCTCAGGTTGTCTTTCTCCTGTCTTTATCCAGGTAATTTTTTAAAGGAATAATTGTGCTTTTATACTATTATCAAAAAATAGATATTTAAAACTTCACTGTATGCACTGCAATCTGCAGCCTGTACCAGCAATTCCATGGACCTGGAATACTGTGTGTACTTAAACTGTCCATGCATTCCACCTGTCTTTTAGTAAGCTCAGGTTTTAATTAAAACCAACTTTTTCCTACCCTGCAATAATCTCACCTATTAATCTTCGACCCTACACATCCAATTTGTCATTTGCTAAATTAGTTGTCTGCAGTATCTTTCTAGGCAGATTTTAATTCATATGGTTGCTATTGCTTCCTTCGTAGTCTCTACTAGCTGCTTAGATTTTTTTCAAACAACAAAGTGCAATTCTGAACTGTACAGTGATTTGCTGTTTGTGTCAAAGTATGAATGGCAAAAGGATTTGCTATGTCACACAAAATATTCTGTTTTATATACCTTGCAAATAATTCCTTTGACAGGTAAAGCCCATTTGTAGTCCAGGAATAGCATGTTAGTCATTAAAAATTCAAAATTTATTCATAATAAAACTTGCAATAATACTATTTGAACATCCTAAGCAGCAAGTAAAAATCCAAACTTCAGGGCTGAACCCATCATCATACCGTTTGCATACCCAGTTACAGTTCTCATCCATAAACTATCTCCTACCTTCAAATCTTAAATGAATGTACATATGCTTCTTTTAAATATCTTTCTCCTTCAGTTCATCAGTACATACTGGTTCTATTTACAGACCAAGGAGGAAACAATCTATTTTGTATCCTCCACTACCAGAATACAGTAATTCTGCCATGAGGAAGCAAACAGGAAACAGACACTAAGAGAATTGTACACAGTAAATTAAGATGTTTATTTTGAAGACACTTATTTTAAAAGACACATCTCACTCAAACACAAGAAAAAAGAATGGGTACCTCAAGATACACAACCCATCAGTGTATGTATCCTAGGATAAAGAACAATTGGACATTTTCAAGATCTGAGCTGTATTAACCTTCAGTTGAAGAATTATGACATCCTTTCATCAGGAAAACAGGGAGCTCAAAGTGAGGAGGTGGATTTTCCTTTGCAGATGAAACCATGATCAGTAGAACTTGGTTTTTAACCACTGGGGAAAAGAGCTTTCATACTGAGCTTAAAAGTTCCCACATAAAGTTGACATAGCAAATGAAGAACTAATGAAAAGACTGTCAGAGTTGTTACTAAAAATCTACTTTCCCTGAGAAATTAGATGCTCAAGTGAAACAAATTCCCAGTCTAGTAAAACGATTGTGGAATGACTGTAATCTGATAATTAGAGCTGATTAGAAATTTTACTGTCGGTCCCCATCCTTATTTTCCATAAGAATTACAGATTATCTTTGGTTTTGTTGAAGTTTCATACAATAATATGTAATTAAAGGAGTATTTTTAAAGGAAAATGAAACACAGCCTTGTGCTAAAAGCAGTTCTGCGAATAATTTATATCAAAAATTAATAGTAGGTGTTAAAGGATAGATCACTTAATTTTTTTCCTTCCAAAGAAAATTATGATAGGACAGCCATTTGAAAGTCTAATTCAAGTCTAAATCCAAACCTGACCTAAACAATTTCCTTACTTTTTCTAATTAAAATACTCCTTCCTGAACACCACTGCTACAAAGTAATCATCATTTTAACTCCAAAGCACTGATTTTAAGAAAGAATGTATTGTTTGACTTTCTGACTCACAGGTGGAAGCAACCACTGAATTGTACTGCTAGCTGTTTGTAAACTGATTTTGTTAAAAACAAGCTAGTGCTGCAAATACTTTAATCAGAGGTTGTAAAGGCAACAGAAAAAGCAAGCTTTATGGTGAACAAAGCAAGCTGTCACGCTATTGTGCCCTGAGGGTGAACATAATGCTAGATACTTTATCAAATAAAATAAAACCAGCTTGTACTTTTCTTACATTAATTGGTTCATGATTGAACTTTAATAAACTCAAACTGTCTTTAAATGTTTCCTTACATTTTGTAGCTTTATCTTTTTATTTAAAGTTTTCCTAGTTAATGTAATTTCTGAACAAATTCAGTGCAGTGACAGGGTTTTATTGAGATTCAATGCTTTATCCTATTTCAAAGTGTTTGAAGCCAGCATACACATCCTTACTCCAGATATTTTGTCAAAATTTTCATCATAATTCTCAGTTATCTTTTCAGCTGACTCTTATGTGTTTCTACTTCTAGAGCTTACTCCTTCAAAAGTGTCCTATTGAAATGTCCTCTAAGACAAGAGTAACTATTTTGAACACATTAAAAAAGTAAAATAAGTAAGGAACCAATGGAAATTACACATTTAAAGTAACTCTTGCTCTAAAATCACCTGTTTCTTGTCACTAGCTTGTACAGTTAGACAACCAAAGCTGTATAGCACATAAACTGCTAAAGCTAGGTGAGGTGAAATTCCTCATTTCTGTGTATTTAATTTCAGATTCAATCATTCTGAGGGGAAAAGAATTTTATTCTTTTTCCATATGCCTCCATATAAGTAAATTTCTAAAACTGACCAGCTGGGATATTACAATACAGGCAGTCAAAACAGAGCAAGTAATAGAAATTAACTTCCACCCTGACTCTAGAAAAGCAATCATAGAATCAAACACCATGGCATCTAAATGTATCCCACCTTCATACACTCTTCTTGCTCTAAAAATACATGGAATGACAATACACCATTCAAAATCTATTACAGCCAACAAAGGAACCATTAATGTATCACAGTCACCACTGAGGAATCACATGTTGACTAATCCCAATGTTACAGTAGTGAGTTTATAAAAAACTGTCAAAAATAGAGTGATTTGTAAATAAAGGTGAGAAGACAGCTGGCTATATGTTCAGTTTTGATTGTTCTCCTCGTTTCCAATATCTGTACCCCAAATTTATATTAATTTCCCTATATTAAAATTAGGTCACACTAAATTTTGCCATTTTAATTGTCAACTCAATAGTGGCTGGAGGACCTGGCATGCCCAGAGTTTGAAGAACCACTTTATGAGGTAACTTATAAATGTCAGCAGCTATAGCTAAAAGCCAAAAAATGCAATGTGGGGAATTTCATGTGCATAAACACATTTCTATGTTAAAGCTCCCTAATGAAGTTCACGTCATATTGTTCATCAAATGACTTATATCAAAAAGCTTGTGGGCATTAGCTCATTTTTCGTCCATCAGAATCACTTCCAAACTTCATTAGAGTGATAGTTGTGCACATAAACAGTGGATTATTTAAAAAACCTAGTTAAAATTTTTGCATTATCTTCAGTATTGAAGACAAAAGTAACTTCAGTATTAAAGACAAAAGTTTTGATGCTGCCATTACTCTGCTGAACCCAGGACACCATCCCAAAATAGTTAGCGCTAAAACACTTTGTTAACCTAGAGACAGATTTACTGAGTTTAGCTAAACTGAAGACCATTAAATTCTCAAACATTAATCCCTCATGATTCAACAAGAGGTTTAGAATGAAGCATAAATACTCTGGTTCAAAAAATTGTATATGGAGTCCAAGTACAGAGTACACAGAAGATCATTAGATTATTAATTTAAAATAAAAAAGTAAAGGATTTGCAATGGTAAAGCTTTATTTGCCTGTGCCACTGCATGTAATTGAAGCATTGAATGATTTAGGTTATGAGAAATGCTTAATGGTCATCTACAGTAAGATCCAACTAGAGCAGACTGCCAAGAACCAAGTGCAGTGGAATATCTTCAAGGATGGGGACTCCACCACTGCTCTGGGCAGCCTGTTCCAGTGTTGACCACCCTTGAGATGAAAAGGATTTTTCATGTATTCTGTTGGAATTTCCAGTTTTTTGTTTGCTCCTTTCATTGCGTGCATTTATGTGCAGGTATTTGAGCTGTTCTCCCACTGTCACGGCTCAAGGGAAGCCCCAGACTCCCTTTTCATGCTGCCTTCCAGCTCTCTTTCTCTGTTATGCTAGTAGCATGGCCATCTTTATCTAAATCAGGAAACTAGTTTCCCTGGATGAATACTGAAAACCTTTTTTAGAGGAGCCTTTGTCTTTCCAAGATGTGCAAGGCTTCCAAATTAATGAGTTGTATGTACTGGAGGTAGGTACCTGAAAAAGCCTACACAGTGTTAGAAAACAGTTAATGCCTACTGAATGTTAATACTGTACAGTATTTCCACCACCCCTAATATTCCTAGTAAACTGTCCTAGTCTTTTCAGGCTGAGGCATCAGAGTACATTCTTGGTCATGTATCAATGCAAAACTATTGCAGAACTAACCCATTGTTCAAGGAAGAATATGATGAAGTTTCAGTAACTCAAGAAATAGTTAAATAATATAAAATTATAAGAATTGTTAACATGCAAAACCATGAATATACGAAAGTATATCCCTGACACACAAACCTAAGGAGTCAACAGCAAATCAAGTCACACTCGACCTGGAGTGATTTGTAACACCGCATAGAGAAAAAAACAATAATCTGGGAAAGGAAGAAAGTAGTTTAGCAAACTCAACTATTATAGTAACTGCTGCGAAGTTTGTATCTCTAGCTACTGAAATACCAGTTCAATATCATTGAGGTTAATGGAGCTATACTGATACATTCATAGAATCATAGAACAGTTAGGGTTGGAAAGGACCTTAAGATCATCAAGTTCCAAACCCCCAGCCATGGGCAGGGACACCTCATGCTACACCATGTCACCCAAAAGACTATTCCAGTACCTCACCACCCTTACAGTAAAGAATTTCTTCCTTATATCTAATCCAAACTTTCCCTATTTAAGTTTTAACCCGTTACCGTTTGTCCTATCACTACAGCCCCTAATGAAGAGTCCCTCCGCAGTATCCTTATAGACCCCCTTCAGATACTGGAAGGCTGCTATGAGGTCTCCACGCAGCCTTCTCTTCTCCAGGCTGAACA